>OY982568.1:17745770-18018364 GCA_963859945.1 Euplagia quadripunctaria | reverse complement strand
AGTCGTCCTTGATTGGTTGGTTTATAATATGATATAACCGGTGTGTAAATATAACGGGTGATAAAACCGGACAGATTAAAAACTATAACAGATTATAAACTTCGAGATATAAAACATCTTTCTTTAGATACTTGTCACAATGCAAAAGTCAGTTCATCATAAAAATACGACATTTAGGATTTACAGTCATTAGTTGGATTCTACGCAATGGAAACGCAACACGCGTACGGTGTGGTACGGTGAATGACCTTAACGTTCGGCACCGTCGAAGCAGCTGATTGCATAAATGTTGTTTGATTGATTACATTGCTGTATGGGGTATTTATTGATTTTTCGGTAAAATGTTCTGTTTACTCATTGTGATATCAATGTTAACCAAAAAAATTTAAAATTAAAAAAAATATATATTTTCCGCAGAAAATTCAATGATTTCCACTCAGAACTATTATTATTACTATATTCTACACTATTTCAGGATTCGTACGGTGTCGCTTACACCCTGTATATAACGAGATATTTTATTTTTTAGAGAGAAGAACTTAGAAGTCAAACCTAATATAATTAAATGCATTGAAATAAACTATTTTTAACGGATTCTATCGCGATTTATTTGGTGTTAGTTTACTATTTACACTGATCCCGACGTTTAAGTTTGCTTTCAGCAGTCATGGTCACGGGTAGACTAAGACGGTGGTCGTCTCATGTATCGAAGTGCAAAGTTATCTCAAAGTACCCGAGGTTTGTTGATTGTTGGTGTTACTATTTACGCACAATGAGCTCAAGGTGTCTTGAAGCCTTGCTGTGTTTTGTATTTTCTTGGGTATTTCTAAGTGTCCGTTCCGATAGAATCCGTTAAAAATAGTTTTATTTCAATGTGTAACATTCGCGTAAACTTTCGACAATATCATAATTAAATGCTTTAGAAATCTGCATTTTACATTTATTTATTTTTTATTTCTTGCAGTTAATTTTTCATAGTCATACTTCTGTTTTATTCCACCTCCAATATGTATGAAAAAGTCAATATATGATTAATGCATGACTTAAACGTGCCTTCATAGAGATTGATACAATGAAATCGTTATAATCGAGTAAATATGTTGTCACATTTATATTCGTTATCCAAATATATTAATATTCTCAACATTTAGAATTAATTCTATGTAATTTGATAAGAAATCGATAAGTAGGTAGGTAATAAGATTTTTTATATCTGTATAGCCATATATGACGATATGACGTCTGAGCATTGTATTATGAGATATGCGGTCCTTGTTATGTACTTTACGTGTTTTCAAAAATTGATGTCGTTTTCTTTTTCGGTGACTTGTGATAACGTGTCATAAAACGAAGAAGATAATATAAATGGCCGAAACGCTATTGCCTCTTGCTAACGTTTTTGACCGAGATGGCAAGTGCGTTAAATATTTAAAGGAACAGCGTCTCTGGAGTCTCAATAAATCTGTTCTATTTTTGTGCTTATGTCGATTTAATTAGTTTTTTTTTTATTTTAGTTCGATTTTATCCTCACTATATCTCTAGTAACGAAGTCGCGGGCAACAGCTACTTATTGATATATTTGTAAATTCTCGACCTATGTTTCTGTTCTGGAATATTCTGGTTACCTGGTACCATGTAATAGTTTTTGACAATGTCATTTCCATAATTTTAATACAACTACGATACGATAAAAACTTAGAGAACTTAGATAATATTAGGGATTAATAGTGAGTTCAAGTATTATGTAAGTAGACTTTCAATTATTTTGACCTCTCTCCCTCCACTGTAAGCCAATAAAAAAAAAATAAGAAATCACAAATTAGGTTGAAGTAATGAATAATATAACCGTTTATTTCATGAAATAACTTTCACAAACATAAAATCGAAGTGTGGTATTCTTTATTTAATAAGCAGTTTGTTTCGAACATACATTTTTAATCTTAAAAAAGATTTTTAATATTTCTCTCTCCAAGGTTTAGGGCGCAGGTGCTTACATAATTATGTACCTACATATACTTGAACGAGCCCTAATGAAACTTACTAAGGTCCAGAGATTCACCGACTTGTACAAAAGGGGTAGGGTTCGTCAAAGGCAGCTGCGTTTCAGGCTTCCCCCGTTAGCTTCAGGTACAAATCTCGGACGAGAAAAAAAGTGCGTATTGCTCGTCGCGCTCTTTCCATCTGCATAACAAATGCGATACATTATACTTTGCCGAAGTACTAAATAACTTAAGTTTACGTACGTACATAAATTGGTACACTCACGCCTATCGACATACCCAGCTTTTAACCCATGGGAAAGGGGGGAGGGGGGGGCAAAATTTGTTTTTGCCATCCCAGGGGGGAGGAAATCAAAATTCCACTCAAAATTACCTTAGTACTAAGTAAGCTTGCTAAGCCGGGGGGGCAGCTGCCCTAGGCTACCCCCCCCCCCTCCGTACGTCCATGCTCTCGCCTATATCCCCGAAGGGGTAGGCAAAGGCATATTAACCACCCAAATTGTGCCAACTATAATTTCGTCCCATTTCCCACAAGAGAAACAAGTACAATTTAAGATGGGGAAAATTTGGAATAGGTATATTAAAAGGGAAAGGTAGGCAAGAAGGGAATGCAATGATCGGAAAAGGATATATAGCAACATAGCCATCAAACGACAATAAAATGATTAGTATTATTTTTCTACACAGATCTCTCAAATAGTAGAGATCGCATGGTGGTCGAATTTCGACCATGGTTTATTTCATTGGCCAATATTACTTGACCTGTCATTGTATAGACTTTTGTACCATGACAGGTCCAAAATATATACTGGACACTCATAGCTGTATGTACCCGTTTTTGCATTTTTTTTTAACTTTGTAAGAAATATTGTTCAAAAATTTTTGCAGTCGTCACTTCTCTGTATAAACTATAAGTGTGCGAAATTTCATACTCCTCCGTCCGCCCAATTTCGTAAAAAGGGATCCCAAAGTTTTCGCTCACGTATTCATATATAGATACCTCATATATCTACTATAATGATTATGAATTACTAAAAATATTAGGATATCAATAAGCAGTTTCTTTTGAAATCTGACGTAAATAGAGTTTTATGACGCTGCTGTACCATTTAGTACTGCCATATGTTGACTGATAGCGTGTACTACGCTTAACTAACGTCATTTTTGTCTTCTGATACGTGACGCTTGACTTTTAGAGTAATGTAGTTATGTGAGTACTTGGTTAATAAATGGCAGAAAAGATTTGATACTATATGCAACTTGTTAAACAAATACACAACAATTGTGTATTTGGAACTTAGATTATATACTAGTGTAGATAAATGACAATAAATAGGTCGTTTTAGAGACATTTGCGGGTCGATTTCTTTTTTAAAACTAAATGGTGCCGGCATGACAGACCGGGCATCTAGACATATTATATATAATCTAAGATTTCGAAATTAAGTATATAAATTTCGATGAACGAAGAACCATTTCAATGCCTATTATTAATTCTTGGCAGTTATTTTTATCAACGTCCACATGCTGGCTGTGAGTGTTTTTCTACTTTACTTGTCTTTCATCTATTATTAGAGTCCATAGTAACACTGTTTCATACATTAACTGTCAATGAACGTGAAAGGTAAGTTCATCGATGAGTAAAATAAATACGCATATATTCAAAAATTTAAGATGTTTTTGGATATCTGCGTCTATTAAATTACTTATTAGGTACTAGCAGCGCCCCGCGGTTTCACAAACGTAAGTCCCGATCCGTGGGAATATCGGGATAAAAAGTAGCCTATATGTTGATCCAAGTCTCCAGCTATCTACATACCAAGTTTCATCGCAATCGGTTCAGTAGTTTTGGCGTGAAAGAGTAACAAACATCCATCCATCCATCCAAACTTTCACATTTATAATATTAGTGGGAAACAAGAAAAAAATAACAATTCTACGCTTATCATTTACGCACAGTATTGTAGTTTCCATAAAGTATTTTTGAACTAATTTATATGCATGTTTTTATTCGTGTAAACTGTTGTAGCTGTATATATGTTCAAATAACCCACCTCCCCGCTAGGCAGTCTCTTGGCGAAAGCAATTCCAGACATGGGTGTCCGAGTCGGCGGCAGTAATATAGCCGCGTCCATACACAGCCATTCCACATTGAGAGGGCGTTTACTTGTCTCACAATATCTGGAAAGTAGAAATTACAAATGTAAACTGAGATTTTTTATCAACTATTCTTTGGTTCATGTAAGGTCATTATTTTACGGATTTTGTTAAACCGCACCCTTAAGCACGGTTCACACCTCGGTAGCCGAGTGCAAGTGGGCGAGCCCACCGCCCGCAGCGGCAAGAAATGCCATGCAAAAATGAATTTTAAGTAATAAATATAAACTTTAATTTCCATCACCTAAAAACGCGCTCCGGCGCGGTCCGTTTGGTGTGGATCGTACTTTACGCGGACAACGCAATACATCCTTAAGGAGTTTTAACCATCACTGGAATCAAGTTTGATTTACCCAGATGATTAAATAATATTATAAGTAAATAAAATTAGAATAGAATTTCCATCTTTATTTTAAAATGTAAGTATGGATTTTATACTGAATATTAACAAAACAAATAGGTTTCTGGAACCTTCTACAGTTTATCATAAACAAAACGTGACAACATCACTTACTTAATTAAGTCTCAACTATTATAAATTGAAATTAAATAAAATTATCAGTAACAATTTGGTAATTGGTAAACATTACATTAATTACGTACGGTAAAATTGTCTGTGATTTATAATTGGACAGTATGTAAATAGTATCCTATTAAGAATCGACGTACTTGTAGTGACATTATATGACGAATTGTTCTCTTATCTCCAAAAATATCGATGACATAGATATGCCTATTTCCCTAATGGCTGTGAATAATGGCATTAAATAACTTTTTATGATCCATCGACTTCTGATCCTAGAATAAACTACTGTCTCCTTTATCGCTATTGCGTTTTAAAATTTGCACTTTACCGATATTTAAAGAAAAAAATATATAGTATTAGACTTGAACTTAATTCAAAGGCCCTTTCTTAAGAATGCCATTCACATTCACAGGTACATGTATATTGGCCTCGATATTAAAGCTACGTACGCTAGAATGCCTTTGAACAAACATGTTCATCATTCGGCTTCATGGAAAGTAACCTCGTTCACTAATCCTCACTTTGGGAGACCCTCAGTTGTAAGTCTTAGTTGCGGGAACAGGTGCAATACTGGTTCTAAGTGTAGTATCTAATTGGGAATCGGCCTTACGGGGGAAGCAAGGCCTATACGGTAATTATATGTATTTGTACATGACCAGCTCAAAAGGCAATAGAACAAGGACATAATAAAAACCGGAAATCCCTAAAGCTAATAGTAATGAAATCAGAGATCGCTATGACCATAAAAAGGAAAAAGGGTTAATGTACGGCATGCTTCGGCACGTATGGGCCGGCTCAACCGGAGTGATACCACGGCCTCACAGAAAACCGGCAGTGAAGCAATAATTGCATTGCTTTTCGCCTCGTGAGTGAATTTACCGGAGGCCCTTACCCTTCCCTCTTCCCCCCTTCCCGCTCTTCCTCCCTGTCCCCTCTCTTCCCCTACTCCCACCTTAAAGGCCAAGTACAATATTGCCAGCAATATATTTCGGCAATATGTCTGAACCAGTATAGCTCAATATCTTTGTCTCTAAATGGGCTACAAAAACATTGTGTACAAAAATGGGCTTTTATTATTTCGAAAGAAAATTATAATAACGTCAATAATTCTTTCGTTACACCAAGTATTAGTCACTTTAAATAACTATAACCTAAATTTGCAAAAACAAATCAAACGTAAAAACAATGACGAGACAGAATAAAGCAACAAATCTCAGCGTCTCAGTTCACGGCAACCTTCATATCACATATCAGGTTGTCGTTTTGTTCTTGCTATTGTACAAAAGAACGAGACGATAACAAAGCTACCCGGTCAATATCGCAGTATTTTCGATTCTCATGCGATCGTTCTGCAACCTGCCGGCAACACATAGAAATACGTCGGCCAGTACCGAAACTATGTGGCTATGGCTATATGGCCGGCAACACTTAAAATAATGTTGTATATTGCATAGCCTTGCTGTAATTGCCGGCACTGTATTGCAGCCATTCTTTGTACTACAAATATTGCACGTTTACAGGCATCTTTACTCAAATAACAACTATGCATAGGTGCAATTCAACTGTAATGACGGCTGGCTATTGCAAACTGCAAAGGCGGTAAAAAATTTGACTGCAAACGTCAATGGTCGCTGGTTCGATCCCGTTCAGAGCAAATTTTTGTATGCATGAGTATTTGCATTGGTCTCGGTGTATATATCTATATCTAAACAAGTGAATAAAATTGGAAGGTTTGTTTGTAGTCATAATAACAGCATTTTACAAAAATGCAGTCGAATGTTTACACGGTACATATACCAAAAAAATCAATTTTTAAAAAATCTGTGTGTCTGTTGCGGCTAATCTCCGAAACGGGTAGACCGATTTACTCGGGGCTTCTACTGAGAGATAGTGCTATAAGGAGTAACTTGGGCTACTTTTATTTTGGAAAAAGAATTAGGGTTACGCGTATAATATACAAATATGTACACGCGAGCGAAGCCAGGAACAGCTAGTTTATTATAAGAATGTATTTGCATAAAAAAATTAAGTATGTTTAGCCGTGTTCTAGAAACTAAAGTACAAGATATGCTTAGTTCGGAATACAAAGACAATTACTACTACAACTAGAAAAAACCAAATTGTCGTATTTATGACCGTAATCGATACGTTCTTTAATAGAAACTGGTATGATAAAAATATGATAACACTAAATTATAAATGCTAATGTAAGTTTGTTTGTTTGGTGCGCTACGCATTATCATGACATTTTACACACGTTGTCAGACGTACAGAAAAGAACACCTTTCATTCAATAAAATAATACTGATCCTGAGGGACACCTGAATTGACACACAAAAGCTACATTAACGCGAACGAAGCCGAGCGCAAAAGCTATTCATCATCCTCCGAGCCTTTTCCCAACTAGGGGCCATCCATTAATTACGTTACACGTTAAGGGGGGGGAGGTCAACGAAGTGTGACAAGGGGTGGGAGGGTCACAAGCTTCGTGACGTCATATGTCAAAATCTAAAGTATTAAACACAAAACATTACGTCCTGTAAACGAAAGCCTACATACGCTTCTACACTTTTACTAAAAATTGCAAAATATGTGACGTCACACCAGGGAGGGGGAAGGTCCAAAAATCATTAAATTCGTGTGACGTAAATTATGGATGGCCCCTAAGTTGCGATCGGCTTTCAGTCTAACTACAATACGGTCGAACTTCGATATTTACGTGAAGCAACAGCCATCAGATTTCCACAACCCAAGTACTAGGCGATATCGAAGTTCTGTACTTAGACCAAGTTGTCGGACTTTTTAGGGCTTCAATTACCTACCCATAACGAATGTCACAGATGTTCGTATGGTAACCGGGACCGACGGCACGGAGGAGTCGCAATGCGTTAAGAATGGTCACCCATCCTAGGATTGACCTCGCAAAAATAACTTAACCTTGTAATGTGTTAACATACTCGGTTACTACTTAGCCACGAGCCCCTCAAAAAAGCTACTGTCACTATAATAACGCTTTGATAATGATAACGTGATATATGAACGTATACAATACAGTCAAGAGATATCACCTATCATCTTCGTGATATATCGAAAGTTATTTAGGATATTGAGAGAGAGAGACCAAATTATACTTGATAAAGTGTGGGTGTTTATATGTGCCTACCCTTTCGGGGTTACAGGTGTGAGTGTATGTGTTAAGATATTAATGTAGTTTAAAATCACATAAATAGACCTTGTCGATTAGATAAAATGGACAGGTGCACAGTAGATATCAGCGTGACTCATTGCACGACTGCTCATGGTGATATCTACTATGCACCAAATGTCATTTTGTTACTTTTTTAATTTCCAATGCATAAATAGGCGTTATAAGTTTGACGCCTATGTCTATGTGTGTCTCTGTTTGTGGCATCGTTGCTCCCTAAGTCGGACCGATTCAAATTCAGTTCTTTTTGCGTAGTATGTCAATAAAAATAAACTCAGTCTGTATATTGCTACTAGAAAGTATTGAATACAACGATTTTTTATAATCAAATTACAATTTATATAGATCTGTATAAGAAAAGAAAGAAAATAATTTGTGCGGTGGAAGTATTTCTCCTGTTAGATAAATCCTACTTCTGAGGACAATTAAACTCTACTTATGAAGGTACATAAGTAGATAATTAAAGATGTTTTAATCGTTAATGCTCCAATTATAAAAAAAATATACTCACTCGTCTTCAAACATATCAAGGAAGATATCGTCACACTTATAAAAGTTGCGCGCTAACGCCGCAGCTCGCACTCTGAGCGCGTTAACATCGGGCGCATATCTCGCGCTCGCACCGTTCGCTCCACACATTGCCACACGCATTAAAGTCACACTCAATTCTAACGTGACTAGGCGGACTTTTGACGCTGTAATAAAAACATTGGCATCAATCATTTCAACAATATTAATTCATTATTATCACTACATATTATAAAACAAAGTCCCCCGCCGCGTCTGTCTGTCTGACTGTCTGTTCGCGATAAACTGAAAAACTACTGAATTGATTTTCATGCAGTTTTCACTAATAGACAGAGTGATTCATGAGGAAGGTTTAGGTGTATAATTTGTACCCGTGGGAAGCCGGGGCGGGTGGCTAGTAATACATAAAAAATAAGAGAAAATAACTTAAGTACTCGATAGAAATACACTGGTTTGATTACCCACATAATTAACAACACAAGTCAGATCTTCCTTCCTTCATATCACACACATTATTTATTGCGAATCATTATTTAATTGAGCACTCATACTTCTTTGATTGCCTAAATCAACAGACAAGATCAGTTGTAAAAAGAGATTAGTGACCTTTCTATGTACGTATCTAGCTGTTATCATTATATTAATACCTAAAGAGAATTCTTTGTACCCCTTTTTAAGAAAATTCGCTAACGTAGTAGCGAGAATTCGAATATTTACAGTTTATACATAGAAGAAGTGCAGAAAGCCAAAATTTTTAAACAATATGTCTTACAACTTTAAAATTTACGTGAAAACGGCTTAATGAAATTACAAGCGTCCAGTATATGCGTTGATCTGTCATGGTAAGTAAGTCTATACAATGACAGCTTAAGTTGTACTGGCCAATGAAAAAACCATGGTCGAAATTCGACCACCACGCGATATCTAGTTGTTGGTAAAGTTGTAAGTGATTTTATTATCCAAGAAGTCTGAAACTTTAGCAATAAAAGTGATATGCTACAGATTGGTAAAAATATGCACACTTTATTATAATTACTTTTTATTTTACTTATGAGAGCTTACTAACTCAAGAACCACTAATCAAACTTCCATACTTTATTTTTCAGTTTCAAATAATACATTTACATTTTGGTAAAAAAACCTATTTGTTTAAAAACGAAAGAGTAACGCACAACAACAACAAAGTAAAGAAAATTTCTTACCAGTTTTACAGCTTAAGTTAGCTATTGCCATCAGCTTCGATATAAGCAACGCGTTGAAGCTTTGCAATGGACGTCGAGCAGGTGGTGATGACACTTCTAGTTTACCTTCACCGGATGTCGCTTCGTTCTCAACATTAGAACTGGGGCCGCTGACCGGAGTATTTGAGCCACACCCACTAGTACCACACAGTATCTCTTCTTCAGGACACAATAACGTATCTAGAAGGTCTGTATTCACTCCTAAAATGGAAGGATGCGTTCAGAAAACGACAATTTGAAGAACTTTGGTCCTAAAACCAGATAGAAACTTACCCACTAAGCCAGAGGAAGCAAAATATAGAAAAGATAACATTAATTAATATTTATAATTAACATGCAAAAACATTATTCAGTAAGGAAATATTTATTATCCGGACATGATAAAAACTCTTGTTTACAAAACTGGCATATGGACATAATAATACGAATCACACGATGGCTGGTTTTGTTTACTCACCTTTGTTATTAATCAGTGCGAACAGCAAACATAAAGCAAAAAGCGCTTTATAATCATTTTCGCTGCAATCCAATGAGTCGAATATAGTTTTTAAGAACGGCCTCTTTTCTATTTCTCTGTTCTCTTTATCAATAATACTCTCTATTGTAATTACTCTTTCGTTTGATGTACTCGATGTTACACCAAGCAATTTTTGTTTCTCCTCATCGGTAATGTTATTAAATTCGTTCGATTTTGATGAATTCGATTCGATGCCAGAATCCGGCAAAGGAGAATCGGGCATATTCTCCTTGACTGTGACAGCGCTAATCGATTTCATCGAATGTACTTGAGTTACTAGATCCTCAGTCGAATCGTGATCGATACTCGAAGACTCGCTAATATGCGACGTGGACGGAAGCGAGTTAGAGACTAGTTCGGGATCGAGATCGCAACTCGACTGGTCTGTGTTATCCAGATCGTATCCAAAAATTTTAGACCCACTATATTCTGGTGTTGTATAATCCCTCTCACTGGATGTGTTTTCTAAGGCTTTTTCAAGGCTTAGCTGTGGTTTAGAAAACTCTAGTTTGACGTTGGATTTTGCATTGCTAATATACATCTCTAGTATCTTAGTAGCGCCGTCCTCAAATACTGATATGTCAGATTGTAGTATGATCCAGGCCAGACCGTGGACAATCGGACCGTGTGTAATTATAAGGAAGACTTGCGATAAGAGAAACAGAGAGACTACACATGACACTGACGGTTTGCATTCATCTTCCGATTCCATTCTTTGTCTCGGATACTTCAATCTCGAGGGCGATGTGTCAGTGTTTTTCCCTTTTAAAATTGCTTCTAAATTCCTTGTGATAGCTTCTATGCTTTGTATATGATCTCTATTATAAGGTGAGGATGTTGTTGGTCGTCTAGTACTCTCGGATGTCAGAGAATATATGTACAGAGGAACCAATAGTTTGTGCAAGAGATGCTCCGTCAATACATCGTTAAGGTCAGGAATATTAAGACATAAGATGTCATTGATGTAATGTAAATGGTCTAGGTGTTCGGCGACTAAATCATCCAATTTTTGTTGTGATTGGTGGCTACAAAAAAGTTTATTTTATTAAATTTATCGCCTGTTATGCCTAAAATTCGAACTGGATTTGAATAATGGTGATAGGAAGATAACCTTAACGGCTGACCTGTTTTTAAATTTAAGAATGTCATATATTTACACTATTGTGAGAGTTTACTCAAAAGACGTGTTCAAGTTTTTAACTTATCAAATAAAGAAATAAGTTTCACAAATCAAAACATTCTTAATGACATAAGCAATAAGTTATACTTACTCAGCATCGTTTCTAACACACGCATTCAGTTCCAAAATATGTTTTCCGATGAACCATACAAGATTACTAAAATAGGGAGCTGCCGTCCTACAAGTAAGAAATTGCGTTTAAAATTTTAAATAAACATACTTATTAGATCTATAACAACAGATAGTCAAAAGTCCATGGAGCAAACAACATTAAACCATAACATGTAAGGGGCCATCGATAAATTATGTCACATGAATGTCATGATTTTTTGACCCCCCTTCCCATTGTCACACAATGTCACACTTCGTTGACCACCTACCCTCCTACCCTTTAACGTGTGACGTAATTTATGGATGGCCACTAACGTTACTTATACAGAAACTTGTACTTCAACTTGTCAACTCAATCCATACGTGTTTAGGTAGTAAAATTAGTCAACTGAAAATTACTATAATCAATATATGTTAGTATTTTTATAAACCATGGTCTACAGAAATAGATTCTAAACAAAAATATTACCAACGTAAAGCCAGAACGCTTTAAATATAGCTTAACAGTATGAATGTATTTCAGAGATAAGTAATTCAAATTGTCAATATTTGAAGCTGAAGTTAAAGTATGTTAAAAGTTATTTGTGTACAAAACGTTACAAACACTTACCTATCTCTAATAAACCGCAGCATGCTAGCATCCTGTACTCGGTACACATTGAGTGTGAGCGTTCGAACGGCGATGCGCACCATCGATTCGGAATGGTTGAAGAACTTAATCGCTTCTGTGTACAAAGGGAAGTCCTTCGTGTGCTGCAAACATTAATCTGCTATAGCCTAATGACATGTGAAACAACTAACCACACAGATTTTTGTAGTAATTGCATTGGCTAAAGTTACGAAAAATAAAAGGCATCAAATCACGTCTTAGCGGTTTGCCGACTGTAATTGGCGTAATTGGATCGGAAATGCAGAGTGCAGACCTATTGCGCAGTTCGGTGCTGGCAATCGGTGTGCACCTTTATTAATATATAATGGGCCTTCGTTAGAGATGCAATGCAGTTATATTATCAACACAAAAACTACATCCAAAGGGTAATTGGCGACTTTTTTAAGGTTAGGATAGAGTAATAAACTCTAGACACAACAAATTCTAAAGAGGCTATTTATGGAGCTATTGATATTTTGTTCGTTTTTCCAACGTCAATTGTTCCTTTGATGGTTGGAAAGTGCGTTATAAGATTTTGCACTTAATATACGCAGCAAGAAGCGCTGTCGTTGTATAATCCTCTTATGATCTACTCTATTGTTCAGTATTACGGCGGCTTAACCATTTCACGTGACTTTAATTTTTAAGCCCCGACGCAAAAAGAGGGGTGTTATAAGTTTGACGTGTCTGTGTACCTGTGTGTCTGTGTATCTGTGTGTCTGTCTGTGGCATCGTAGCTCCCAAATGGATGAAGGCTGAAGGCTCCCATTTAGGTACAGTAGTAGGCTACAGTTTTTTTATTTAAAAGGTGACTTGATCGAGTGTTCTTACATATAATTCAAGAAAATCTGGCCAGCCTTTCGAAAATCATCAGCTCTTTTGTAATCGTTGAAGGGATTTTCGATATTTCAATTTATGTTTAAATTGTATTGCACTACGCAAATCGAGCGTTACAAGTATCGAAACAATATAACTATAGAGTCGTCATTGAATAATAATAATAACTTGATACATCTCACATACGGCCGTCATCCCAAACTAAGCAGAGCCTGTACTACGGTAACCAGACTGGTGATAAACTTACTTATTATATTATGGATAAATTGCACCCAGACACAGAATGACAGAACAAATGATCATGCTCATCACACAATTATTTTTTATGGATGGGAATCAAACCCACGACCTCTAGCTCAGCAGTTGATCACTAGAGCAAGAGGCCAGTCCATGTATCAACCAGTGCTACGTAGTCTAGAACATACGCTTAAAAGGGATTGTTATTAGGAGAGGAGTGAGTAGACGCGTCCTTGCACGGTAGGCACGCAACCTGCGCTTGAATTTTCAATTGTTTTAAACTTGAACTCATTTTCAATTATCATTGTACATATTTTTGTGATGGTACATTTAAACATGCTATTGTACGTGACCCAACGCGATATTTAAATTTGTATAGGTGCAGCCGTGTCGTCGTCCTTAAATAAATGTGTCACGTAATTTATTAGGTACTTAGCTATGTCCGTACTTTTAGAAGTAGTTTCTAAAAGTACGGACATATTAATTAATATAAACACCCACACATGATATCTTATTACTTTAAACGAGCAATTGTTGTATATACATGTGTATTTATATTTCGGGTATCTGGGAAACGGCTCTAACGATTTTGATGAAATTTTGTATACAGATACAGTTTTGCATTTTAAGTTTAACTGCATAGTTGTATTTCCTGTAAAAATGCAATTTTACAAAAAAAAAAAGTTATCAACGATTTTACAAACTTTTTAAGAATCACGACAATTTTTTTAATTACTTTTTATTTTATTTATTATTTTCATTACTAACGCAACAACAAGAGATGGCACTTGCGTTAGGACTCTCGCTCTTCATAAGAGGTAAGTAGTGTAGCCAGAAGTCGACACTACTTATTTCGTCTAAATGAAGACCTACTCTCCAGATGGAAACAGCTCTATTCCGTACACATACGTACATACCGTATTAAACCTCATTATTTTTAATATGGTAACCCTCTAAACATGTCCTGAAAGTCAGCAGTTGCTATAGTCTAGGTTCTATGTTAATGTTATTAGCCATCATCCTCATGCCATTATTAATGAAATAAAGAAAATGTCGTTGACTTTCTTTGCTATCTGCATTATCTTTATTATTATGAGCCTATGAGTAACCTGTACAGCATTAATTATAGATATCAACACAGATGGTTGCGTTAATCGACCTCATTCAATACAATCACTTCATTAGTCGGTCAGTGGTGTCTATACGAATATTAATTACATATTCCATGATAGCTGCAACAATGTTGACATTAAGTAGTAGTCCACGTACGTAGTACGTGGTAGTCCACGCAGTTTAAAGGTTAGGTTTAAAGGTTATTTTACTACACTGATATCTTAAGGGGCAGACAGCGGGTGGGGCTTGACCACTTGTCGGACCATCTCAAGGGGATGTTCGACACCAGGCTGGTGTCCGGACGCTTCTCTGACTGCTGGAAAAGCGAGAAGCTGGTCGTTTTAACGTAGCCGGAACGACCTACCGACTAGGTTACGGCCTACAGGCCCATCGTGTTGCTGGACGAGGCGGGTAAATTGTTTGAGAGGGCTGTGGCTGTTAGCGGTGTCATTGGACATCGCCAATGCATTCAATAGTCTGCCATTCAGCTGCATCAGGGAAGCACTCCACTATAACGGGGAGCCAGGATACTCAAAGCGGCTAGTGGCAGACTACGAGGACCGAGATGAAAATTTAAGTCATCGGCCAATGTCGTGCGCTGTTCCGCAGGGATCTGACCTTGGAGCACTCCTGTGGAACATGGGGTACGACTGAGTCCTTAGAGGTGACTTCCCCCCCGGGCTGGGCGTAATCTGTTACGCAGATGCACTTTGGGCGGGGGGCGAACTATCAAGAGGTGGCGCACATGGTCACCAGAAGATTCTTCCTGGTGGTCTACATTAACTATAGTACATTACAACCCTGCCCTGTCGGTCAAAACCTTAAGATGTCAGTTAAGTATAACCATCTAGCCAGAGGCCGCCTCATAGGTTCTGTCTACTACCGCTGTCATTGTAACAGCAGGGTTCTAGGGGCTCACATATTTTTGGTTGAGGATTAGCATACACAGCAGTTGCGGGAGATACAGAGACCCTAACGCCCAAGTCATATTGTACAGCAAAAATGTAAACAGTTGCAAGAAATTGTCAGTACTATAAATGATGCTTATACCTAAAAAAAAAAAAATTACCAACACTACTAATACTCCTACTACTACTTCCTACAAGAGACCAAACGAATAGTTACACTGAAATACGTTTTTTGTATAATTTAGTTTTCCCTACGTGAAAAATTGTAGTAGGTGGGCAAGGTCACACTGCTTCCATATTAATTTGAACTGTATTAATATGATTATAGAAATTTTTTTTATTCAATCACGCTTATTCTTAAGACTACAAAGACAGTAAGAATACGATGCATAATTGAGAACTTTTAACAAAATGTAGCTATCGTGCAGTTGCTTTTATCACGTCCAAGCAACAACATCAATCAATACATACCATGCTGATTTGAATGATAAGCGGCGGTAGCATAATGGCAAAGGCGTCGGACTTGCGATCAAGTGGTTGCGCGTTCGACCCCCACCCAGTGCACTACCGACGTGAACCCACTCCTAACACAAGCATTTAGCTTAGCTGGAGGGGTTAACAAGAATACTAGTAATGTGTGACCACTGTTACTACTATTCCATAAAAAAAAAAAAAAAATTGCAGCAAAATTATTGGTGGAAAATCACTGTCATTTCAATATCAAAACATTTCTTAAAACTCTGAATACTTATAAAGCGAGTACCTCCAAATTACTAGTAGTATCGGTAACCCCTCCAACTGTTCTAAATACTTATTAGGAGTGAGTTTACGTCTACTGTGTACTTGATTAAGTTCGAACTTCGAACTCTGAAGTCTGAACCTCACCTCTGTATCTGCCCTTAGCCGCTACGATTACCCTACTTTCAATAAATACAGGGTCACAAAGACTCAATTCAGCTAGCATTCAATTTGTGTTACAAAAATAAAATTTGTATCCTGTCTTAAATAATAAATAAGTCAAATTGTCGTAATATCTTTTTCAATAGTGATGTTTAAATCCCTTTTTTTATGTAGTATTAGCATACAGATGAATCCGTTTTTCCTGTCAAAATTATCGCTCAAAGGACAGACTAAGGAGGATACTGAAAAATCGGGATATTTGGCGTCCCGATCAAGGATATATCGGGACATGTCACCAGACCCCTGAACATCGGGACACCTGGCTGCACTAGGTATAACTACTGTATTAAAGGCTCATTTAAAGGCTTTACGTATCAGGGGGCATCCATTAATTACGCGAGGTGTTTTTGGCGATTTTTTAGACCCTCCCCCCTCTCTCCCCCTGGTGAGATGTCGTGAGATTTTGCTCGACCCCCTCCCCCCTCCCTTAATCTCACGCGAGATTTTTCAAAATGCATACGTTCACGGAATATAAATTACAGTAGGAGTAACCGGTTGTAGACCATTTACTCCATCCTGTAAAGTAGTAGGGAGGCTCCCTGAAAAATTACGTGATATCTGCCGAGGCCCCCCTCTCCCCTACGTGAGATTGGGTGAGATTTGGCTCAACCCCCTCCCCCCCCCCCTAAACACCTTACGTAATGCGGCGGTAGCGTAATGGCTAAGGCTTCGGACTTGCGATCAAGTGGTTGTGAGTTCGAACCCCACCCAGTGCACTACCGACGTTTACCCACTCCTAACACAAGCACTTAGCTGAGCTGGAGGGGTTAACAAGAATACTAGTAAGTCTGAACCACGTTACTAATAATCTTTTTTGTAAAAAAATAATAATTCTTTCAAAAAAAAAAAGACTTCAACAAAAAACCATTCCATAAAAGACTTATATATGGTTTTCTCATGGATACTATTGTCAGAACTGGACCAACTGGAATGGGACCACACGGGAAGCACCAGCTTTCAAATAAAAAAAGAATCATCAAAATTGGTTCACCCAGTCGAAAGTTCACCAGTTCTGAGGTAACATACATAAAAAAAAAAAAAACATACAGTCGAATTGAGAACCTCCTCCTATTTTGAAGTCGGTTAAAAAAGAAATTAATGGACGCCGCCTTACCGAGTACGGCGAATTAATTAATTACAGTTTTCAGACCAATGCAAAAGGCCTTGAAGAAACAAATATCGTTGAAGTAAACAATACAAGATGAATTCATTATGATTTTAAATACAGGTATTTATTAGGCACATGACAACAGCTAAACAAATTTCATAAGTCTGTTATTCCTGTGGCAACATTACAGTACATAACTTAACACAGTTGCACACTTAATTGTTTATTATTAAATACATTTACTGACAATTTTCTTGGATATGACTTCACAGAACGCGAAGGTCAACACTTAACGGTCAACTGGTTCTATAAATTAATGTAATTCGAATGCCATCTACTAAGAAACGCAAACACCTTTATTTGTCAAAAAAAAAGTTTAACGTAAAACCCATCCGAATAAGCTGAATGAGATAATATAGAAAAGGAATGGATTGATATTTGAAGAAAATTGTTTTTATGCATTTTATAGTTTTTGTCTATGATCACTTAGAAGACCAAAGTCGTCATACTTATATATGACTTCACAGAACGCGAAGGTCAACACTTTACGGTCAACTGGTTCTATAAATTAATGTAATTCGAATGCCATCTAATAAGAAACGCAAACACTGTTTAATATTTTATTTACACCTTTATTTGTCAAAAAAAAGTTTAATATAAAAACCCATGCAAATAAGCTAAATGCGTGTATAGAAAAGGAATGGATTGATATCTGAAGAAAATTGTTTTTATGCATTTTCTACTTTTTGTCTATGATCACTGATCACTTAGAAGACCAAAGTCTTATATTCATGTAAAGAAATGTAAAGTGTCTTACCTCATTGTAAAAGAAATGTATAGTATGGTTGTTAAGCTTCAAACTAAGTGTTTTGAGGAAGGATATGTAATAAGCCATCACTTCCTCGTCCGAGAAGTCAAACTTGTGCACTATGATTGAGTTGACATGATTATTACTCAATAAATAATCTGAAACAAAAATTAAGTTTAATAAATTAATTCACACATTCTCAATTTAACTTCAGTTTTCTTAAGAACATGCTAAACAAATAGCATAACAGAATGCTCTTCAATGACTTAGGTACCTATTTTGTGCTAATTATGATTATGGCTTATTATGCTAAACATGTTATGGTTGTAGTAGACAAAAAACAGTAGGTAGGTTATTTACTTCTTCTAAAACCATACCTAATGCATAAATGTTTGTTACTTTTACATTGCATAGTGCAAAATCAAACTAATGACTGTAAATCTGTAATCTCGCATGTTTATGATGAACTGAATTTTGCATGGTGATAAGTATCAACAGGAAGATGTTTTTGTAAGTTCTTAGCGACGCCAAACTTACAAGGTGTATACAAACTGAAGTCAACTATGCAATGAAATCTTACAAGAAATGTAGCAAATAAAGACAATAATATGGGCAAAAACCTAAAGATAGTATCTAGTATCCCAGTCATAGCCAGTCCCAGCACAAAATCTTTTTAAATTACTTTTCAATTTAATTGACATGGTTTCTTTCGTATATATTATGTTTCCTTAAATCAAAGAAACTATGTCAATAAAAAATAAAGGTCAGGAATTCACAAAGACATAGTTGTAGTATATGTTTAGAAGTGTTTAAAAATGAGTTACTCTCTTTCCATCCAATGGTTTTTTTTTATGGTATAGGGGGCAAACGAGCAGACGGGTCACCTGATAGTAAATGACTACCACCGCCCATGGGCACCTGTAACTCGAGAGTCACAAGTGTGTTGCTGCCCTTTAAGGTGGGAGTAGAAGACGAGGGGGAAGGGGGGTAGAGTGGGAAGAGGGGAGAGGGGAAGGACTTGAATAGGGGAGAGGGAAGGGTTAGGGCCTCCGGTAACCTCACTCACGCGGCGAAATGCAATGCAGGCATTGCTTCACTGCCGGTTTTTTGTGAGGCCGTGATATCGAACGGAGTAGAGCCGGCCCATATGTGCTGAAACGTGGCTCTCCCACGTAGAAGGTTGGCTGCCTCGAAGATGCCACCAATTGTACAAGGTTTGTCATTTGTAATGTTTTTTACAAGTTCTTGAATAGTAAAAAAAAGTGATAAATAAATAATACATTGTTTTCCATACATTGCAGTTCATTATTTTGCTGTGCACAATGCAATTAAAACTGGAACTATATATATGTTTTAAATCAAAACTAAAGTTTTGGCTACTAGAAAAGTGCTTTTACACCATAAATATTTTTTTTAATTGTAATACCTAATAGTTTTAAGTAAAATTTCTCATGCCTATTAAAGGCGAATATGTTGGGCTGCATTTTAATGTTATCACCATATTCTTGGCAAATAAATAATAATCTAATATAAAATATCTTATCTTATCTAGGAAAAGTTTGGAGAACTTTTATACTTACAAAGAGATGTTTCATTTCTAATGTTTTCAAACAATATGTTTAATGTTTGCAGTAGCTGCACACACACAAAAGATGATCCCCCACATTTCTGTCTCATTATCTTCAAGAAATATGAGAGCATATTTTTCTCTAAGAAGAAGCTGGAATGAGAAATTTTATAATATTCATTATATGAATATATTAATTGAAGCTGAATCGTCAAACATGTACAATAATATATTTACAGAGCATATTTGGTGGAAATGCTTAACAACTACTACAGATTAACTAACAATTAACAAATGTACAAAGATTATACATACAAAGATATGATTTAATAAATAAAGTCAGTTCCTAGTCTTATTTTCAGTAATGACATTTGATGATATTTGCAAATGTAATTAACAAAGGATATAATGTAATTAACTACACAATACTAACACTTTTTTTTTTCTTTTTTTTAAAAACAACCCCCGCATTAGGAATTACTCCTGTGTCACGGGGGCCTTTACAAACATAGAAACAACGGACACAAAGAACATCCAGACTAAGGTGGGAATCGAACCAACGACCTATAAGCATAGCGGTCAGGGTCGAACACTTGCATTTGTTTACATAAATTAATGTTAAAATTCTTGAACTTACTCAAAAACAGAACTATCATTCTGGTCACCCCATATTAGTATTTCTGCTATACACCTTAACGACTCCACCAAAGTACCTCGGTTGTTTTCTGACACTGTTGTGTTTTTACACAGAATGTTATGTAAATATTTCAATCTTTCTAACGAATGCGGATTCTTGGGCCGTCCCCACGATGCTCCAAACCAACTTCTGCTGCGAAACATAATGCTACTTCTTTTGTATGCAACTACTCAACGAAAACTTATACACTTTTTCATTTTTTTAGTTCATTGGAGCACGTCGTCATACTGAACCAAAGCAGCAAATATCCATTTTCAAACGTTTGTTTGTCACTTCAATCTCTATAAAGCCATAGTTAAGGACACACTGTTTACTTCAGCATACACTTTAATGAATAACAAATAAAATATTAAATTAAATTGTATTATTTTTATAGTCTAATACTCCGCGATTTGCATTGGTAATGACAACTCTGACAGATACCACTGAAATCGGATGATGTTTGACATTATTAATGACAGATCCTTCAACGTTTAGTTTCGTCACGACAATAGTACTATGTACTACTAAGTACTTAATAATCTGTGACAATAGTATCATACGGATGGCTGTCTTAAGTTGGCGGGGCGAAATTGTTTTTTTACATTTTTTTTTGCTCTTTCAACTGTTCGTTATCTGTTCTATCAAAATTTTTACTTGTTCGATCTTATTTTTTTTTTAAATAAATTAAAAAAATACCCTCAAGTATGCGGGGAGAAGTCGTTTTTTGTCATTTTTTTGGAGTTTATTGGAGTTTACTCCTTAAGAATCGATTTTCATATAAGGCACCCGGTATGAAAAAAATATGAAGAGTAAAATTTAGTGATCGTAGGGCAGCGTAACGCTATAACGCTTTGTTGTGCTTTTTGTGCTTTATTGGAGTTTACTCCTTGAAGAAAGACGCATGTAATATGTGTATTTAACTTTATGTTATATTTATGTATATGGAATATATACTGTATAGCGTCTAGAAATGACGTATATATATATATATAGAAGAGAGAGAGAGAGGGGGGAGAGAGAGAGAGAGAGAGGGAGAGAGGGGGAGAGAGAGCGAGAGGGGGGAGAGAGGGAGAGAGGGGGAGAGAGAGAGAGGGACGAGAGAGAGAGAGGGGGGGGGGAGAGAAAGAGAGAGAGAGAGCCTCCAGGAAATTGTAAACTCCAGTCGTGCGTCGGAGCGGACACACACCTTTTTTTTTACTATTTCAATTGTTCCTTAACTGTTCTTAACTGTTCTATCTAAATTTTTAATTGTTCGATCTGAGTTTTTTTTTTATAAATAAAACAAAAAAATTGCTTTCTTAAGTTGGCGGGGAGAAGTCGTTTTTTAACATTTTTTTTTTGCTATTTCAACTGTTCGTTAATTGTTCTTCATTGTTCGATCAAAATTTTTTATTTGTTCGATCTTAGTTTTTTTTTTTAAATAAAATAAAAAATACCCTCAAGTGGCTCGGTTTAGGTTAGGTTAGAACCATAAAGCATAATAAAGCACGAGCCGAGCGAGCGAAGCGAGCGTGCTGCGGCAGCGGCCGGCGAGTGCCAGAACCGAATTTTATGACAAACGAAGTACTTGGTTAAACCGCCAAAAAAAAAACTAAGATCGAACAAAAAAAAATTTTGATTGAACAATGAAGTACAGTTAACGCACAGTTGAAAGAGCAAAAAAAAAATGTCAAAAAACTACTTCTCGCCGCCAACTGGAGAATATTTTTTTATTTTATTTTAAAAAAAAAAACTAAGATCGATCAAATAAAAAACGACTTCTCCCCGCCAACTTGAGGGTAATTTTTAATTTTATTTAAAAAAAAAAACTTAGATCGAACAAATAAAAATATTGATCAAACAAGGAAGAACAGTTAACAAACAGTTGAAAGAGCAAAAAAAAATGTCAAAAAACTACTTCTCGCCGCCAACTTGAGGGCAATTTTTTATTTTATTTAAAAAAAAAAAACTAAGGTCGAACAAAGAAAAAACGACTTCTCCCCGCCAACTTGAGGGTAATTTTTTATTTTATTAAAAAAAAAACTAAGATCGAACAAATAAAAATATTGATCAAACAGTTAACGAACAGTTAAAAGAGCAAAAAAAAAATGTAAAAAAGGAAATTCTCCCCGCCAACTTAAGACAGCCCATACTGATACTATTTGTGCTTCAAATGGCGTCACGACAATCGTGTTATCATTTTTAACGTTCGAAACTATGTGATTATTATGGCCCATCTACACTACTCACGAAGTTGCTTCGAGGAAGTACTTTTTGAAATTGACTGAAGTCTCGAAGTATATACGTCACTACACACTCTTACAACCTTGTGGGGAGCTCAATCGTCACCTGGCGTTGGAACGGTTGGAACTTCGGCGATCCTCTTCGAGTCCTTTGACTTGGGCGCAAAAACCGACAAAGATGGGAAGTCGCCCGAGACGAGGCGAGGTTGCACGAAGCGAAGCAAAGTGCCTGTCTACACTCTCATATTCATAACTTCGAGCAACTTCGCGAGTAGTAGTAGTAGAGGGGCTTTTAGAAAATCGATGGCTTGAGAAATTTTATTGCGAAGTGCAGGCTGAATAATTACGAATTTATGTGACATATCTTCGTAAAATAATGATGATTACCTGACCATACAGTCTGTTGGTGACAAGAATATAAAGTACCTTAGTCCCTAATTATATAATATATTATATTTGTGTTAGAACTTTTGTCGCATAATTTTATTACTGTTGTTTTACTTACCTAAAATTTTCCGGAATATTATTTTAAAAGACATTATAAATATATGTACCTACCTATTTATTTAACGATAACTACTTCTACTTATTAGCAAAAGTTTAACAATTTCTACACTAGTACTACTTACAATACTATATATATATAATAATAATAGACTTTGGCCTAAAAAAAAATACAGAACGAAAAAAAAATTGTGATATTTACGGTTCATAAGTAGAGACATTGGACACATCCTAAACGTTTTCCAATTCACATGGGTATGTCTATACTTAGTGTTGCAAACCAGGTTTTTATTTTCCTGGTTAGGCTATAAATATACTATATAACAATAAACTTTTATAATAGTGTTCATAAGTTTTGCTATGAACGAATGCTAAGGGGTCAAAGAAAGCAGAAAGCATTTTAAAAGAATGTTGCTTTAGGCGCAAGCATGTAAGTTAACCTGCAAAAATACTTATTTCAGTGTACTGAGATCTCAAAATGGATTGAGATTCTTGGTGTCCAAATCTCAAGTGACGTCAAGAACAAGGTTAAAAATGTACTCAAGGTATACCTACTTATTTTTTCTTGATATCTATTTACTTAAAACATTTTATTGTAAGTATTTAGTGTTTTTCGCCAGTAACAATACTTATCTAAAATGCAAATGCGGTTTGCAGGCTTTTGCTGCTACCGCTTTATGCGTCTCGTTGCAGACCTATTTGGTCAACAACGAGTGAGTAAAAAAGAGGCAGCGGTACTAGTACTATCTACAACACAATTTTATCTCCACTTAAAACGCTCCTACCTAATTTCATCTTATCCAATACCTAGTTGACTGATAGAGAGAATTCGCATTAAATCCGCTGTTGTCAAATTTTATTTTGTAAAAAATCCAATCCAACTGATAAAAAATAATGGTAGCGAAAATCACTCTAATTACAAGGAAAGCAAGGGATGCTAGTCTATAATGCTAGCGTGCAACGTG
This sequence comes from Euplagia quadripunctaria, assembly GCA_963859945.1. Lineage (NCBI taxonomy): Eukaryota > Metazoa > Arthropoda > Insecta > Lepidoptera > Erebidae > Euplagia > Euplagia quadripunctaria. The sequence continues at coordinate 17,994,342 of OY982568.1, read as the reverse complement.
TAGGTAATGGATTACAATATAGGACTTTTCATGCCTTTTGGTCACATTAGGTTAGTTTAAATAAATTGTGAATTACGCTTAACTATATAGGTAATCATAATTGTTGAGTAGGTAAGGTTGGTACTAAGCAGTGGCGGATTTACCAGCACGCTGAGTAGGCTGAAGACTAGGGCGGCTGATTTTAAGGGCGGCAAATTTGGGGCCTACATTATTTTTTATGTCTTGTCCTGGGGTATCGAATTAGATAGACCGACCGGTAGGGGCGGCAAAATTTTGGTACTAAGTAATATCCTGCCTTGACTATAAGAATTTTCTTCTAAAAGAACGATAATCACTATTTGTTTGTTTATTTATTACAACCCCTTAGATTAACTAGAACCCCTAATTTCATAAATACAGCTTAAACGGTTATGCGATATTATCGTCTAAAAATCGGCATTTTTATCACTGGCTGACTCATATATTAGATCAAAAATCTAATCCACTTTCCGATGATCTATAAAATTGAACTTTGGCATCCAGCTGGGGATTTGTCAGTATGCGAAAGAAAAAATCAGAAAACAGTGTTTTTTTACGATTTAAAATATTTTCCAAACAATTGATTTTATTTGTTCTGTGTTTGGATGTAATTTATCTATAGGTAATATGTATGTATTTAGAAATATATAAGTATGTTTATCAGCAGTCTGGTAACCATAATACAGGCTCTGCCTAGTTTGGGATCAGACGGCCATGTGTGAGATGTGCCAAGTTATTATTATTATTATTAATACCTAGTGCCTTTCAAAATTATAATAGCAATTTTTTTTTTGCCGTAGAATAGGTTCCATAATGAAAGGCCCCTTTCATCATTTTGTATATCAGATTATTTATAAAATTTAGACAACCAATAATAACACAAAATGCAACTGGCAGCGCTAGCTTAGCTATCTGACATCATTGCAAACAATTATAAGAATTCCACTACGAAAGAAATACATTCTTACACAATCGTACTAGTTATATTTAAAAATAATAATAGTAAAAGTCTGTAATTAACAAGAGCCCAAATTCAATACCTCTTGTCTATAAACATTTAATAGACACTTTGAAAATGTGCAGAATCACTTCCAAAAATGTAGGTTACGTAAGAAAGGATTCATCAATGAATGGGCAAAGCGCTCTAATATTTCTAATGTTGGAGAAAATGTACACAATAGCTCAAAACAGAGAACTATACAACGCAAACGCAGGGAAAATTTTTATTTTATGGATCACTTTTGAATGATGAATAATAATAATATCTTTACAAAAAGTAATGAGTAGGTACTTGGTAGTTTTAACAGCATATCAATGTTGACCTTACGATATAAATATAGTACTATGTAGTAACTTGTGTATAAAATAAATAAGATAAGGTGTTTAGCCAAATACTAGAAAACTAGCTAAGTCAAATATTCAGGATTATCACACAGGAACTTGGCAACCATTAAGATCTCAATTATTTTGTTGGCGTAGTCGATAACCACGTATATTCTTAATATTGAACTTGGCTCCCATTTTCACACTTATGTTTTAGATGGGGTTAACTTTACTGTTTTCGCGATACAGCAAAAAAAATAGTGGGCCTTATTTTATTTTGAGTAGTAAATATAGATATTTATGTATGTAGGAGGTTAGGAAGTTGGTTAAAGGAGACGATTAAAGTGAATTATTGATGGAACCAAGGAATTATAATACAAAGGAGCGAGGGAGCACACGCGATGGCCGTTAATCGTGTATTGATCGGAGTTTTATGTATTTGTTTGCAGGACATTAACAATAAACATTTTAATTTAATGTTTTTTAACTTTTAAACTTAAGACCAGGCCAGTGGAACCTGGTCGCAACGTCAGGCAATTCAGAGGTATGTACCTAATGCCTTTTTACGATCGCGTTAATTCCAGTGTAAATACATAATTAATATTTTCTCTTAGGCTCTGTTGTTTTAATAATCATAGTACATGATTTAATCGTTTGAATTGTTTCGGAGCTAGCAATAATGTGATCGCTAGTGTCAATCCAGAGGCTTGTGAAGGGCCTGATACTCACTTTTCGCAGCGGCGAAACAGCGGCTACTCATGATCTCCACTCAGTGGTGGCCTTGGACATTGCGAGGCCCCGGATGATAGATTTTTACGAGACCCTTATCCTTTGAGAAATTTATGTGAATTAAATCTATATTTAATGTTGATGCTTGACGACAAATGCAAAAACAAATATAAGTTTAAAATTGATATAACTTATGTTAATTTCCTTCACTTTTCCAATTGACAATCTGTTTTATTTTCCGGTAAATCTTCAAAAGCATCACATATATTGCTTAGTTGATATCTACTCTATATTCCATCCCTACCCAGAAGTTAAAGATGTAACGTGTGCTTTTAAAAAAAGCCGAACTTTGACTTCAACCAGCAGAGATTTTTCTACTTGGGTTGTTGTGCGAGGTCGAGAGGCCCTGCAAGAGCGAGGCCCCGGGCGGTTGCACTGCTTGCAACCTCCTAAGGCCGCCACTGTCTCCACTATACCTATGACCCCTCCATACTTCCTTTTACTACATTAAACTACTACTATTTATTATAATGGATATTACTGACAAAAGGATAAGGTGTAGATGGTAAAAAAAAATTGGGAAAATTTTCAATTGGGTAAACTTTTTAGTTTATAATATTATAAATTCAACAAAAAAGAATCAATAAAATCCATTCACTAAAGCTGGGTTCTGAGTAGTGTTGCCAGACGTCCCGATTTGCGCGGAACGTCCCGATTTTTAGGGGTTTGGGGACGCGTCCCGATTAGCACCTGATCGGGACGCCAAATGTCCCGATAAAAAATCAATAAATTTATTAAAAACCATTATTATTACAAAAAAATAATATATGTAATTATGTGTTACATCAATCGCATTCGCATCACTATGTCAAGTACGACAATGATCATATTTGATTCTTTCTGATTCTAATTTTTATTTGAGAATTTTAGGTTATATTATTGAGTTGGTTCTTGCTGTTTTATTGATGAGAATGTGAGTGTGTTGTGCATGCTTGAACTTAATGATTGTTTATAACGTAATAACGTTTTATGTATTGGTTTTGGGCTTGAGTAATATACCTAACAAACTTAGTACCTAATATATACGAGCATAAAGCTGTCTAAACATCAAAGTTACCGGCCCGGCGGCTTTGCCCGGAGGCTTTACCCGGCAGAATAGGGTTTCTCTTGCGGTAGTCATGTATGCATGATCAGCAAAGCTTAAGGGAAGCTTGAGCATACATCTAATTCTAATGGAATGTACCTAAGTAGTAATCAGGTGTAGGTTATTAATATACGCGTGTGTTGGTTGGCGTTGGTTGCTGGTATTGGATTTCTTTTTTCAGATTACTTTTATAATGAGTGACCTAGAAACCGACATCGAAGTAAAAACCGATTCTTCGACCCCAAAAAAAAAACAAAGAAGAATGTGTACTTTTCTAGATGTTTGGACGAGAAGTTAATTATTCATCAAACCCGTCCTTAATAATAAGTTTAAAGCACTTTGCATAATGTGCCATAAAGAATTCAGCATTTCTCATGGTGGCAAAAACGACATTGAAAAACACAAAAAATGTAATGAACACCAAAAAAGAGAGAGAACTGCTAATTTGTCCACATCGTTAAAGATATTTTTAAAAACCGATCAAATGAGCACTCAAGAAGAAAAAGTGATAGCCGCTGAAGTCACAAAAACGTACCATTCGGTCAAGCATAGCTTGTCATTCAATTCACTCGAATGTGGTACAAAACTAGAAAACACTTTATATGGCGATTCAAAAATTGCTGAAAAGCTGACACTTGGACGAACTAAAGCCAGTGCCATTGCACATAACGTTTTAGGTGATGAAAACAAGATGGTTATCACTTCTGCCTGCCGTAGAGCGTGCTACCAAGTCTTATGAAATATTGAAAGATTACTTCATCACAATGGGAGAAGACGAATGTCCAACTGCGTTGTGGCATTTTTTTAGTTCTGATGAAACAGAACCATGGCTGGCATTTTATCAAAATGCACTGAAAGTCTTACAGGATGCAGTGGTACGACTTGAAAAAGAAACATTGCTGTGTTTTGAAGGTCACGACATTATGGTAGAGGTAAGTAAAAAATTTAAACAGAGGATTGAGGATGAGTTTGTTGGCTTCACGTGCTGCAATTTATTTAAAAAGTTGCCTGATTATAAAGTTACAAAAATAAGGAAAGACTGTTGTGCGTGGTACAAGAATGTACTCCATTACATCGAATCCAAGTATGAGCTCAAAGACAGCAAATTGGGTTTATTTAAACCATTTTCTCTCCAAGATGACTCACTGACTTACGCATCATTGCTTAATATGATTGAAAAATTGAAAATTGATACGTTCTTTGACATGGATCAACTCTATGAAGAAATGGGTAAAATAAAAGAAGTAGTGACGGCAGCAAGCCAAAATAGAGAGATGACGCCTCTACAAAAATGGCACAATATTTTTAAAGACAATCAAGAGTTAACCAATCTTCAAAAGTTATTTTCGTTTATGGCTACAATACCAGTATCAAACGCGGTAACGGAAAGGGTATATTCCCAGGCCAACTTAATTTGGTCTGAGAGACGAAACCGTTTGACACTCGAACACGTCAAAGCGGAAATTCAAATTAAAACTAACTTTAGCATGGCGTGCAGTGAATTTTATAACTACGTTATAAAAAACAAGGCAATCCTAAAGGCAGCAAAATGTAACGAAAAATACAATTTTAATAAAAAAGAAATTATTTAACCTTATAAACAGTGTCAATAACAATAATACATAATTACGATTTTATGTATGTAATATTTAGTCATTTCTATTCGTCCAGCAAGTTATTGTACAATTAAAATAAGATTTACTAATAATTAATAGTAATAGTAGTAAAAGAAAAGCAATAAATTAAGCTTTTATGTGAAAAAAAAATTTTTTTTTGTTTGTCCCGATTTAAAACCCTAAATCCCGATTTGTTTAACTATTTGCCCCGATTTTAGTCCAATCGGACCTGGCAACACTAGTTCTGAGGTATAAACCTAATTGCATTGGACTAGTACCTATTCAAATGGACTTTATTATTTACTGATATGGTTTAAGATACATTTTTGTCCATATTTTGTTACCTCACTAAATGATTCATACACATTTAAGTCTGCAGGTACCTACTTCTCATTAGTTCATAGATACTTTTTTTTATCGTTTAGAAACCCCCACGGGTCATCACGTCACCGCACCTAACGGTAAAGTGGTTTGTCGGAATCGAACCGACTAAAACCACACGGTGATCCGTCACAAGTGGGTCTATTTTAGGGGGACCCAGGTATACCCTAAGAAGGAATCCTCTGGGAAACCCCTGCAGACCTTGGCCGCCTTCAGCAGGTAGGTAGGTACGGGGGGCCTTACCGGGGGGTCCAGATCAGAGAGGTGCGTGTGGAACATGTCACGCCACCGTCTCGGGCCTGCTTCTGCAAGGGTAACGGTCAGCCCACGGAGCAAATGATCTCCGTGCTCCGTGGGTTAGCCCGATTGGTTCATAGATACTTAGGTAAGGTAAAGAAAACGAAATAATATTATAAAAATATTTTTATTGTCTAAATTCCATACCTATCTATATTGCCAAATAATCATTTGCATAAGTCTACTTCAACTCATCAAAATTAATCACTAGTTTTATTTTCCATGATAGGTAGGTATTTCTTTTTTCATGCTAGTTCTAGGCGACCGGACGGAATAGTCAATAGGTACATATCATTCCTCGTATTTAGCTTACACTACATTGTGACACAATATTTTATTGTATAAAAATTGTTTATTATTATTTTTATATAATATAATTAAATACATTAAAATAATAAATTAGTAGATACTTAACTACATTTACGTGCCTATTTACAAAGTTTTATTACTTAATAAATAATACAGGCAACGACTATGTAAGTACACAAATGAATTACACACTTTTACTAAGTTTTATATTTCTAAAATTATCCTCATAGATAATATGGACTAAATACAAAACTAGTAAATATGTAAATATTATTTTATATTCTACTATTTTCGACCACCTGCTTACGCTTTAAATAATATTTTTGTCATGTCACATTGTTTCAATTTTAGGCATTTTTATTTCATAACCTTATTCCATAATATGTTTCAACAATGATATAAAACATGTATTGCATTTTATTCATTATAGGCATTTGTACCAAATAGAAGTCTTAAATCTATGTAAATAATTTAAAGAATAAATACTATCTTACTAAATTATTCAAATTTATATTAAGATTATTTAGATCTAGCGCTGACTCAAATAATAAGTTATTGTTTGATCTAAGCATTTCATGTGACGTAAGAATAGATATAACTTATCATGTAGAAGATATTCAAAAACATGTTGCCAAGTAGATATCTAGGTCAGCAAAAATATAAGTAGAGCACATAGATTTTCAAGCGAAAAAGTATAACTCAAAAAAACAAAACAGAAAGGAAACTGAAGTTGGCGATTCCTTTCAAATTATTATTATGTATTATATATTAATACTCGGCCACTTTATTCACCTAGTCGGTCCAACCATAAACAAAAATTATCAGACCCTAAACTAAAATTGTAAGACCAAAACTAAAATTATCAGACCATAAACTAAAGTGGTCAGACCATATTGCCCTCTGCCCTTTTAAACACTGCTGCCAATTGTTACATAAGTAACAATTGCTAGTACTGTAAAGTAAGGCTCTAAGATACGATTTTTCTAGTTTAGTAAATAGGTTTAAATGTGTCTTTTAGTAGCGGAAAAAGCAGATAAAACTTATATTGAATTAAATAATATATTTAATGTTATATGTAAGTAAATATATATATTATGTGTATAAGTTTCCACTAAACTTTTTAATTAACAATTTTAATAAAGTTGTTTAGATTCATAAAGTTAGTAGTGATATTTGTTAAAAAAATAGTATGACAAAGTGGCACCTTCGTTTTATAAAACTTTGTCGATAAAACAAAGAATTAAATTTAAACATACACATTAATACGCTTCCTTTCAATTGACTAAATAAATTTAAATTTATTAAAAAAAAACAAATTCTAGCCAAAATTTAGAAAGCTAAATACATACATATTATAAATACCAGTGTATCATTTTTTAATAGTATTAATTACTAAATAAATCTACGAAGCACACAATGTAAGTATGTATTTTTATATACTTTCACTCATTGATCAGATACAAATAAACGTCTCGTTCGATCAGTTTCTTCTTACTTGGCAAGAAATTGAATATAAATTGTGGGGTTTACATTCGTATTCCAACTTAAAGACTTTTATTTGCTTCGTTGTATTTAAAAAGGAATCATTAATTAACTTTCCTTTGAGTAATTATTGTTCATTGACTTTGTTGTTAACTTTCTCTTAACCTCTTTTTGTCCACACATTTGGCCCTCGAAATTCATTAATTACAGCAGCTCGATACGAGCCAGACACTCAATCCTATGCTACGTATCCCAAAATTAAGGGTAAAAGTTCTGAAGGGCATCGGAGTATATAGAATTGTAAGTATCCCTCAATACGTACACACTGTCCGATGGTTTCCCATTGAACACATATTGACCTTTTAGATTTGTAATTTTGGAATTGGATGGAGCTGGTTTCGGCTTAGGTTGAGAATATGAAGGCATATTGTAAGAAGGTTGGGATGGAGGCATCATTGCCTGGCCTCCGTATCCAAACGGATCAACTGGTGACATTTGAGGGACTTGCTGGTACGTAGGGGCACCACTCCATTGGTAAACACCTGTTGGTTTTCCATTGGACACAAAGTCTATAGGAAGATTGATGAAGGGATCCGCTACTTGAGGTGGTACACCTGCCATCATTTGAGCCATTGGGGGACCAAGAGTAGGAGGTTGTGATACGTAGCCTAAACCAGGTACAAACATGTATGGAGTAGGGGGTAACCTAATATAGAATATGGGTGAATTTTCGTATTGCAATGAATTCATGTCATTGGTTTGGTAGGCGTTTCCATTGCTGTTTTTCTTCTTATTCTGCTGGCGACGTCTTGTAGGGATCGTTCTTGAGAGATCTTCCTCCTCAAAGTTCTCGTCGTTCACGGTAAAGTTGATGTCATCATCGTCATCTTCAGTGAAGTCCAGACCACCAGATGAAAGGAAAGAAGGATAAAAGCCAAACAGATTGAGGGCTTTATTCTTTCTACTAGTTATAGAAGCCTCAGTTGTCGTTGGAGTTTCCTTGAACTTGTCTTGTAGTTTATTTTCCCGAGCTGTGGTAGGTTCTTCTGTTGGGATTGCAGCTGCACGCGATCTCCTCATGGGTGCACCATAATTGTGGCATATTAGTGCCATCAAGACTACAAGCAGCAACATGTTGCTTGCACCTTCCATTACGGTGTCTGTAAAAGAAAAAAAAATGTTTAATGTAAACCATTTAATAAAGAATGCAATTTGACGTTTGGTAATATATTGTTTCTACATAGGTAACCCAAACTGCAAAAGTGAATCGCTATACATAAACGAAAGAACATAAGTTCTTTCACACACTCTTGTTAAATCTCAAAGTCATATACAATTGGTCTGACAAAGTGGTAAATAGAAAAGGTGGGCCTGATAATAAATCTCTCTTAGTTTCTTTTCATGAACGATGTGTATAAATAAAATACAAACCAAAGATAATTATTTCCATATTTAAATTCTGCCACGGGCAGTGGTCGGTTGCACGAGAATAACACATTCACACATTATGACTGTGTACTTTACATCAATCATATGTGTAAAGCAGTCATTAAAAAACAATAAATGTGTAATAAGTACCACTGTTGTTTTCCTATTAGCATCGCAAGCTGAGACACGTCTCGTTTATTGTTTTTAAATTATATTTTTGTTCCACATTTGAAAAATGTTTTTTTTTTATCATATTATATTCAGGAAGTTAATGATGGAAGGACTTATTCATTAAATAAAGACAGATACGCATATGTTAATACTTAGCTAATAATATTAGACATTCTTTATCAATCGAAAAGCAATGGTGTAAAATTATTAAAATAAACTGTAGACGAGCAAAAGACATTCTAATGATTAAATGTTGGTCAACAAACTCCTGTTGACTTTAATAAAAGTTTTAATCGTGAACTTGGTGCAGTAAAGTACAATATCAACAGGTTAATATTCTCGTGTGTAAAAAGAGCAACACTTTTACTGGTGGCGCTGGCAGATCCCAAGGACGGTTCTTCACCTTAAACCACTTACATCCAGTAATCTATTGCACTTTAAGCGTTTACTTATTTAAAAAACATACACAAATTGCGATGATTAATCTTTTGGATGAAAGAAATGTAAAAACAGTAAAGTAAGCACTGTAGGAAAACATTGTTTGATTAAGAAAGATATATTGCTTATTTTTGTAGGTAGAGTAATAAGAAAACGATTTTGTCCAGTCTAGTCTAGTCTGATTTTTAATTATGAACAGTTTTTTTAACAATAGCGCTATAGATAGACTGAGCTAAGGAGTTTTCTTAGGTAGATTGGATAACACTTCGTTATTTATCACCATATAGGATGAGTGTAGTCTTTGTATAGAAAACCTTGCTCGTGGTACTCCTTGGACAATGGAACTGGGAACGTCTCTTTTCATCAGTTGGCACATTGCTTATTCTCAGTATAGCATTATGCAGTTGGGTTCGCCAAAGGACATTGTTTTGTAAGGACCTCAACCCAACAACGTAACGTAATCGTATCTAGCGCGCGCTTCTCGATGCTAAAAGGGGTTTGCTGTTTTCAAAAGGGACCAGGTTGCCAGACATTTAAGAACCGCCGCGTTGGATAAATACCTACCACTTTTCCCGCATGTGATGTCGGAAATACAGTGTGTTGTTAGTAACATTGTGTTACAGATGGTTTTAGTGTTATATTACAAACGTAGTGATCATGTAACTTAAAACACTTAAGTATATGCAATATTCTTTTAAGATATTAAACTCAAAAATCTTTTACGATATTTGTATTTTATCGAAATGTAGCCTTAATTAAAAACGATCGGTATCGGACCGATGATTAGGCAGATATGATAGATTTACTTTCGCCACGTTTCTTCAGATAAAATAGTAGGCAGTTTTATAACAGAGAAATTTACATCGCGGATATGCAAACTAATGAACAATAACAAGCTGTAGGTGGTTTATTGCATACAAACGTCATATACTCGGAAGCTAATAATGGCCATAAACAATATTAATTTTCTTAGAAATTACACAGGAAAATATTTTATTACTCTATTTTATAGTTGCGACGGATACTTGAAACTCGCATGTATCATTAAGATTACTTTCGCTAACAAGTGCGTTGAGGTACTCATTCATCGCATTATATCGTATCATACATTCGCAATAGCCTTTAGCTGCCCAGGTAACAGCCATTGTGTGTAGTATGATAATAACAGTGTTTTATGTAGGCACTAAAACTTCTTTCGTGAGCCTTAGGTAATAATTTAACACCATCATTATCGAAATATTAAAAAGTAAAAAAATGTGTATTATCCTTTGTGTCCAATATTTAAATTTTAGAATTCGTTTCTTGAGATGTATCATTTTGCACACTGTGAATCATCGCGTATCGCGCAATATACCTAGACATAAACTTGAAAATAATATTCACACCAACTTGCAAAATCTTATCATTATTATCTAACCATCTATTTTATAGTTACATCTGCCTGCGACAATATAATCCTTAAACGTTCCAGAGTAGAGTGAATAGGTTTCTCTTGGATAGGCGTGTACCGTCCTCATTTGTGTCATCACTTTCAATCAGGTGAGTTGGAAGCCATTTTTAGGCAAAAAAATACTCAGGCGTTTTTGCAATGGGAGTGAGTATAATGACCTTCCATGTTAAGTAAAATAAAACCTGTGTCAAAAACAACGTTACCCAAATGATTTGATCATTCAGGCCGGTCACCCGCAAGCACAAATCTCGTCAATTGGTAATTATGTTTACCACCGCTTAACTACACGACACTAACCAATAAAAATAAAATATAATTCTTTCATATAAAAAAAACCGACTTCAAAAACAAAAAATATTGCATAAAAGACTTATATATGGTTTTCTCATGGATGCCATTGTCAGAACTGGACCAAATTGAAATGGGAACACACGGGAAGCACCAGCTTTCAAATAAAAAAGAATCATCTAAATCGGTTCACCCAGTCGAAAGTTCTGAGGAGACAAACATAAAAAAAAAACAATAGTATTCCCAAAAAAAAAACGCGTCTCTAGACTAAGACTAAGACTAGCGTCTAAAGACTCTGAGTCTGGCACCTGCAACCGGCGCGGCAGGACGCTTCACCCCTTGATAAAGGGCCCCCATCGGGTCCGAAACTAGTCGGGCATCCCCGAAATATACACGTGAGTAAAACCGTATATCTTAACTAATACCTTGATAATTGTTATGATCACGTTGAAACTGGTTATATAAAGCTTGGTCATGTGAAAATTCAAGATAAAATGTATCAGCTGATAACATTTATGCAAGTATAAAAGGTCTATAAAAAATTTGCACTTATACTATGTAGACAAGCTAACTTGCTGTACCAGGTATTACAATTGTAATTATCTGCAGCTGTATTATGAACTATATTGTATTTATTATGTTAGAACGGCAACGAGCATTAGACTATAATAGGGCTGCCATCCGTCTGAGTTTCCCCGGATTTGTCCTAGTTTAAAGGGCGTCCGGGGAGCGTCCGGGCGGGGTTTTCAAAAAGTGTCGGGGTAAAACCCGGACACTTGTGCCAGGGGCAACTTATAATTATTAGAGGAATAAGCTGTTTCATTTAATAAAAAAAATGGAATCGGCGTTTTTTTTAAGATGTCCGGGAAAGAATCTCGATTTCACACATGTGTCCGGGATTTTTGAAGCGATTGTCCGGTGTCGGCAATTTAAGTGATGGCAGGCCTAGACTATAATATCAGTGGTAGCGGGTTCGGTACAAATGTTTGTATGCATGACTGTTTATTTGCATTTATCGTGCTATTTCTATACCTAATAAGTACATATTTACAAAAATGCGTGTGGTGTCTCTGGGCACCTGGTTGGAACGAAGTACCTTTCGCTATATATATAAATATATTTAATCAATTGTATTACAGTAAATAGGTATTGTAAAATTGCGAACCCCCGACACAAAAACTACGGACTGTAATAAGTTTGACGTGAGTTTGTGTGTGTGTGTCTGTCTGTGGCATCGTAGCTCCCGAACGGATGAACTGATTTACCGATACCGATTAACCGTGAATTAGTCGGGAGTGTTCTTAGATATAATTCAAGAAAATCTGTGCAGCCGTTTGAAGATCGTCAGCTCTTTTTTAATTGTTGAAGGGATTTTTCAGTTGGGGGTATTTTAAATTGAAAATTTATAGTTATTATACAAATCAATTAAGCTTAAAGCGTATCAACTATCTTCTCCCTTGCCAGAACGTCACTCATACCAAAGATCGGTATGCTACAATACCTACTTAATAACATACATATTATCTAGTGCCAGTAAGTATTAACTCTATCAATTCCGTACATTACTTATGAAACAAAAATGACACATGTAGAAAGTGTGTACATTAAAATACAATTTAGGTAGGTAATCTACATTAACAATGTAGGAAATGAAAGCGCTATTTCGTGTAATACGACTGTTTTGTGTAGTCATTATAATGTAGTGCACTGTTATTTTATCAAAATCTAAAAACATAAATTTCTGATTTGAAATGTAAGGGAACGTACCCATATTACGTGACCCATTTTTTCCTATTTTTTATACCCCTCCCCCCCTCGGTGACCACCCGTAGTATATGCCAAGATGCCCCCCCCTACCCCTCTAGTTTTCACGTAGTAATTTATAAATATAGTATTAAATATTTTTTTGCCGACAGAAAGTTAAAAAGAGCTAAACGCTTGCTTGTTGCCGCCTGTGAGTTTAAAAAGCGCTAAACGCTGCGCGCCATATTTCAAAATAGCTGAAAAAAACGAGATTTCCCTAGAAGAAATTGATTATGTGACGAAAACCTAAGCCCCCCTCGCACCTGTGGCCAAGCATGATATTTTGAAGATGCCCCTCCCCCCTCAGAACGGGTTACGTAGTATGGGTACGTTCCCTAAGATGTTGCTTGACAACTACTACGAAAAAAAGACCTCAATGATATAGCCAAAAATGCCGACAGCGTTGATTTCCTAACATTATTACTTTCCTTTTCATCAACCGTGTTCATACTTAACAAAATTACCCGTGGTACTATAATTAACTCCCATTTTAGGGTTATTCTATTTTAATATTAACGTGTAGTTCCTTCTAATCACTATTAAGGGGCTACAACAATATTCAGAGAACGTACTAAAAGTTACTCACCAATTTGTACAACAAGATTAAACCAGCAATAAAATTATAATACACTGTTATTTTTGTTAAATTAAGTAACGTTATAGGTATAAGATGAAATCATTTGATCGACGAGTTCGCTCGTTGCATGACCAATAAACAATGGCCATTAATAAGGTTTATGACTCGAGTTTATACGACAGTACTCCTAGCTTTATTAGAGTTCAATTTTATAGAATGATGGTTAAATATCAAGACATAAACTCCAATAACTTTAATGAATATTCATCATTCTCAAAACGAGTCAAGTAAGTAAAGTAGTAGTTTCACCCGCGTAAGTCCCGATCCCGTTGGAATATCGGTATAAAAAGTAGCCTATGCGTTAATACAGGTCTAATCGGTTCAGTGGTTTTTGTGTGAAAGAGTAACAAACATCCATCCATCCAAACTTTCACATTTATAATATTAGTGGGATTTTAAATTACGTTTTAGATGTCCTAACAGTTCTTCTGTTTATAAATTATCCTCCGAGCCTTTTCCCAACTAAGTTGGGGTCGGCTTTTAGTCTAACCAGGATACGGCCGAACTTCGATATTTTACGTGAAGCGACTGCCATCAGACCTCCACAACCCTACTAGGCGATATCTAAGTTCTGTAGTTAGACCAGGTTGTCGAACTTTTTAGGGCTGCTACTACCCGTAACGAATGCCACAGATGTTCGTATGGCATCCGCTTCTGACGGCTTGGTGCTCTCCAAGGCACGGAAGGGTCTCAATATGTTAAGAATCGTCACCCATCCTAAGACTGACCTGACTAGTATTACTTAACCTTGTAATGTGCTTACCTACTCACTTACCACTTAGCCACGAGTCTGTTTATAAAAAGCTAAAAAATCCTTATAAAATGAGACGCGTTTGTGCACTTTTGCTATGGGGAAAAAGCACTGAACTCGTGACCGTCACGCTAATATTACATATAATAGAAACACTAGAGGGCGCTAATCTCAACATGGAGTTCTGTCAGCTCGCTAATGTGACGTTTTAATTTCGTCGTTTCATTTAAGTTTTCACTTCTGTCGGCAGTCCCATGATTGCCTATTTTTTTTTCTGTATCCGACATTTGAATTTAAACAAACAAAAAACTCTTTAGCTTTATTATATTAGTGCAGATATTAGATGTAGGTACTATTATGTATAGTGATTAGGAAGATATTAAGTCAGCGCTTTAAAATGGTTACATGTCCTCATTGTTGACTTTCATTGGGTGTAGTTAGTGTCAATGCTTATAAAATATCCCATATTTTTTGTTTGTTAAGTGCTGTGCTATTATTTCCTACTGATTTCTTGTTATCGTAATAGCTTAGTCGTTTATTTATTTATTTATTAAAACTTCATGCACATATTGTACAAAGGCGAACTTAATGCCTTAGGCATTCTCTGCCAGTCAACCTTGGGGTGAAGCAGAAATAAAAAGTGGTAGGTGCAAATATATGGTAAAGAGTACGAATTCATAAGTTCATACAATAATAAGATTTATCAAGTTATTAACTAAATATACACATTACATGGAATACACACATTATACTGATACATAATATACTAATACTTATACATACATACATACATATACATACACATATATATAAATATACATATACTATGAATATCGAGTCTGAGATTCATGTACTAGCA
Source organism: Euplagia quadripunctaria (assembly GCA_963859945.1). Taxonomy (NCBI): domain Eukaryota; kingdom Metazoa; phylum Arthropoda; class Insecta; order Lepidoptera; family Erebidae; genus Euplagia; species Euplagia quadripunctaria. Next base: position 17,979,218 of record OY982568.1, on the reverse strand, counting down.
CTGTGACAATTATGCCAACTCATTGAGACGTCACGTACCCTTCTTTTAAATATAAAGCGGTTTGTGGACATCCTGATTTCGAGAGGGAGCGCATTCCAGAGAAGAACTGATTGGACATAGAACGAAGAGTTCACGAAGTCGGAGTTATGAGGTAATGTTTGTTATTTCTCTTCCAATATTCGTTATATAAAATTGGTTGGTAATCATACTTGTTTAAAATATATAAGTGATTCTAAGACTGCCATATTCCAGGGCTGTCACTAGTACAAATGATTAATAAAATATTTATATTTTTTATTTTATTTGGCAAATAAGCAAAATGCCTGCCAGAGGGTAAGCGTTTATCGGTGATTATAAATACTTGCAACACCAATGGTTTCACTTGAACGTTGCTATCTCTGCTGTGTAGGTACGAATATGCTGTGTTATAAACGTGTCTGATAAATTTATATTCCATATATATTTTTTTAAATAAAGTCTGCGCATCTCGTCTTATTGTAACTTAAAATCTAAATTGTTATATTTTTCGTTATAGAAAGAAGTCAATAAAATCAGAATAACATTGCCTTTTTTTATGTGTGTATTAGGTACAGGTAGTGACGCCGGAGAGCGCAGAACAACCTCCGGCCTCCATGAGCGCTGGCCTGGGGGTGACGGATGGGGCTGTCCGTTACCCTGGCAGAAGCAGGCCTGAGACGGCGGCGCGACGTGTTCCGAGCGCGCGTCTCCAAATCGGAGGGGGGCAAGGCCCCCCGTACACCACGGTGTGGCCGCCTCTTGATCAAGAGGCAGCCAAGGTCTGCAGGGGTTCCCGGAGGCTTCCTTCTTAGGGTATCCCGGGTCCCTTGCAATAGACCCACTTGTGGTGGAACACCGTGTTGTTTTAGTCGGTTGGATTCCGACATACCACTTCACCGTTAGCTCCGGTGAGGTGATGACCCGTGAGGGATTCCACACGAAAAAAAAAGGTATAGGTAGTGAGGATAATTTTTGTGATGGCAACTCTACTAAGAACTAATTAAGTCGACATTCTTAGATAAGCAAAAGGACAATAACACTTCTACACTTTTTATATTTTGGTCAACGTTCCTTCGAAGATTGATGTTAATGTCAAATGTTTTATCAATTTCATCAATTACCTACTAGTATGACGTCATGTGTTATGAAAATATATGCAGGTGTCTTTTATTTTTTATAGCCTATTTTTTTAACAAAATATTCATGAAGGAGTTTAGGAAACTAATAGATTTAATATTAAGACTTGTGATCAATAGGTTTCCAGATCAGACCTCACAATTATTATACCTACTCTCAATGTAAACCAAATCCTATATTAGAAAATTAGGAATGTGTTTGACCAACGTTACTATCCATCATTACTTTAAAAAATAAAGAGGAATTTATTGTTGTTGGTGTGCACTTATCCCATTAAGTGTGGAACAGGCGTTTTTTAACCGACTTTCTTTATAGAACTGGCAACATTTTTATAACCCTCATATTGCCGAGCGCCCGAAAATTTTTGTTTTATTTGGTGATATATTGCAATGTTCAAACCTCTTTTGAACTTGGTAGATGCTGGCCAGATATTTAAAATGTTTAATTGGTAGACTGAAGAATAAGAGAGAGGAGTGCGTCGAGCAGTCATGGTGAATTGCTGTCAAGTTGCCGCACCTTTGTCTCAAGAAATTTATTTATATTGCGCTAATAATTTAGTTTAGTCTCCAATTATCTTGATTTTATAACCTCTATCAATTGATATCCTCCTTTTTTTTTTGCGTGTGGAAATCCCCACCGGGGTTTTCAGTGGGGCGGTGTATCGGAATCGAACGGACTAAAACCACACGGTGTGCCGTACTGCGCGTAAAATAGGAGGGATCCGGGAACAGATTTTATTAAGACATCCGGAATTGATATCCTCCTAAGCCAGCAGAGCAAGGGCTTATAATATGTAGGTTCTTGTGGTTTATTTGATACTTTAGTGTAAAGACATTTAGGTACACTACAGAAGAGGGATTAGAAACATATTACGAAAGAAAATACTTAAGGCTGTGGACAAGTGGCTAAGTGTAAAAAGGAAGGAAGGAAAGTTGAAAAAGTGATAGAAAGGTACCTCAAAACAAATAAGTACTTAAAGGAAATTGTCACATAATTTAAGATCGAAAGCGGCGGTCATAAATCTTACAAGTTCCGCGGTGGTCTTCAAGAGTCGTCGGCGTCAACGAATTACCTCGTAATAGGGGTAATTTGCAGCCCTCGCCGGCGAAAGTTGTTTAAATTGGCACAAAGAAAACATCGCGCGCCGTAAATCATCTCTTCACCAAATATTTAAAGAAAATTGGTTCGAAACAATAGTCACAGCAAGTACGTGTACGTGTTGACACGTTTGACATTATGGGATGTACCAATTTGACATTTATGGCTCTGGTTTTAATTTATTTATGTTCCGGACCTAATATAAAACATCAATACAAATATATAAAATTGAAGGGTCTGTTTGTAATGTCAAAATAATAGATTTTTTTTTTTTTTTTTTTAAATTTTTGTCTGTCTGTCTGTACATTTGTTTATCTGTTTGTTTGTGCTAATCTCCGGAACGGGTGGACGGGACTTGCACTGGCAGATAACTGGTGTTATAAGAAGTAACTTAAGATAATTTAATTTTGGAAAAAGAATTAGGTAGGGTTCCGCGCAATTAATTTAATATATTTATAAAAAATAAATATATAAGTCTGCAAGGTTAGTTCTCACTTTTGGAATTTAGTCCAAGGTTTGTTCTCACTTTTGGAGTGCGGAAAGATCTAGTTACAGGGCAACGCCAACAGCAAGGTAATGGTCGCCAATAATTATAACCTCTTAATTAATTTTCATGTAGGTTTAGAGTTATAGTTTTAGTGCGAAAACGAACAGCAAACCATGAAATCTTTGAGTATATAAGCAATTAATTATCAACTTAATTGTTGTGTATAAAACCCACAAGTTTAAATAATTTGTTATTGTTGTTGTGTTATTGCTAGCACGTAAACGCTATGACGTATTATAATAACTGCATAAAAAACATAGCACACACAAACGAAGCTTGAAAAAAGTATTAACTCTTGATACTAATAAAACATTTCAATGGTTAGTTTTCTTCCAAAAAAAAAAACCGGCCAAGTGCGAGTCGGACTCGCGCACCGAGGGTTCCGTAAAATATTTTTATGATATGATGTAACAAAAACTTTACGGTTTTCGCAATTTTTCCTTTATCTGTGCTATAAGACGTTGCTTCGTACCAAATTTCATGATTTTGAGTTCACGGGTAGTACCCTGTAAGTTTTGATTCCCTTGCGAGTGTCAAAAATTTGGGCATAAATGGCTGTATCTTTTGATTGCGTTGGCTTAGAACTTTGATTTTTTCACAGCTTCAAGGGACAGTAGACTTGAGTATTTGATATAAATTTCAAAACAATTTAAGAAATGAAAAGATCAGCGAATCTGATTAAAATAGTAGAAGTAAGTTACAAGCATTTGTGTACAATGTACATTATTCAATATACCGCCCCACATCATTCATGTTAGCTTCAAAATTACTCGCATTTAAAATGCGGTTTCTGCGACGTTCTGTTGTATTTGATAATGTAAGTACAAGTACAACAACATTATAAATTTAATAGGCAAGTACATGTAAATAAAAGAATAAAATCTATAACCATAAACTAAAAATGAACTTTATAAATGAACTACATCAAACACTAGCTACGTAGTAGTACGTGAGATGAATAGTATGTACATATATTAATATCATGTTTTTATACAAAAATAATTTCCAAGGAGTTTTTGTCCCGGCGCTTATCTCGTTCAGTTTGACACATGTGATAAGTTACTCATAGATACATAACATTAAGTAACCAGGGATCACTGACTTATGATTGGCACTTCTTGAAGATTATAAGCAATTGTTAGTCGTCAATTATTGAAGTAAACATGTAAGTCTGTCGGATTTGCACCGATTATGACAAAAACTTGTCGAACGACTGACGCCCACTGTTTGGGACTCATTAAAGCGATATAGCTTAATGTTGTACCGAAAATACATAAAAAAGCTAAGTGTCTAATATAAATTCACTTATAGTGGTTCCGTATATTTTTTAACTGAAAACTTCTTTAGCGGCGTTGTGCACTTTTTAAGATGGGTAAAAAATGTTAAACTCGCGTCAGGGCACGTGACCCTGATCGAAAATTCGTAAGACGGAGCCGAGTTTTTATATTTAAAAAAATATAACATTCGAAATTCAAACATTTATGAGCGGCCAGGAGCGCAGAGCTTCCAGTATACCCTATGTATACATTAGATATGCTATTACCTACTTTTTATTTTTAACCTAATTATATATATACATATGTGTGTGTGTGTTTGTGCAAATACATTGTGAAGTTATGTTTTCACTTCTGACGTGCAGTCCTACGACTGACTGTTTTTTAATATTCGATGTACTTTGTGGTAGGTATTTATTTATAGCTAAAAACAGTGTAGGTAGGTATTTTTAACATAACATCCTGTTTATTCTGTAAACAGTTACGTAAACTTTGTCAATTAATAAGTTCACTGTTTTTATACATTCAAATTATGATGAGAAGGTATGTCATGTACTTGTAATACCTGTTACCTATGCTGTCAGATTCGTTTTTCTTTTAGAACTGACCACTAAAGTTGCATCAATATCCGTGAATATCTATAGGTACAAGGTATACAAAGTGTACAAGGTATACAAGAGTTTTTTATATATTAATATACAAGAACATTTTTAATAAATAAGACCTGTAGATTCGAAACTAAAACTAAATTCAGTCTTAACAAACCTGCGTTTTTCATAATCGCATGTTAGAACTAAAATCGGGAGTCGGATTCAGCATGTCACATGTGCCAGACGAAGTATCACAGGCACAGATTACTAAGTAGTTATTATTTATTTTATTTATTTATTTATTTAAATCTTCATGCACAATATGTACAAAGGCGTACTTAACATACACACACATACACACACATATATATATATATGTACATACAGTATTATATATACATACATTATTACGTAAGTATCGATCTTTTATATATGGTGATTCTGTCATCACCATCCAAAATCACAGTAGAATCTTTGATGAAAATTATGAGAAACCTTGTTTTGATATCACCTAGTGTTAAAGTATTGAGTAATTTGCATCACAAAAAAAATTGTCCAGCTGCGTGGACAATTTTTTCGTTTGAAAATTTGACCATAGGTTTGGTCACTCACTCTACGTTTGACTAAGTGACCACGCAAGTGGAAATTGTTTTCGACATTTTTTTGTTTTTTTTTTCTATTTTTTTTTGGAAAATGGTATCCTTGAGTGATACTAGTGCCGACAAAAAATTTGGATGGTGATGATCTTTAGGTAATCCTTATGAAGGTAACTTAGTGACACACGTACACAATAAATTGCTCTACGTGTCAACCACAATGATAAAAATTTAAAATAGTAAACATACTTATATGTTACATGTATGTAAAACATGGCATTTACGAATTATTTAAATTTTTCTTGTTAACTTAAAAATGCAAGTGATTTTCGTAAATTAATTATTATAGTGTAATTTATTAATACATTTTGAGAATAAACAAATATGGTAGTGAATATTATTAACATTCTATTTAAACCTATCTTACTCCGCATTCTAACCACTAAGCTACACTCATTAGTGAAATATGTAGAACTGGTCCTGATTTATAGCTAGTGATATACCCATATCTAGGAATAGAAATTACAGCTTCTTATAGTACAACTACGGTGTGAATATATTGTTTTATGATAATTAATAACCCTTTTCTGAAAACAAACACTACAAATCTAAGAGACTAAAATTGTAAGCACAATAGAAACAAGGCTCAATACGAAGGCGGCATTTACACGAGTAGGTATGTACAATGTATATACTGTATCAATTTATACAAAGACATTAAATAAAACATTTATGATTTTATAGATTTTATTATTAACCCCCGATGTAAAGACGAGGGATGTTATAAGTTTAACATGTGTATTTGTGTGTATGTCTGTGGCATCATGGTTCCTAAACGGATGGACCGATTTTGATATAGTTTTTATTTGAAAGGTGACTTGATCGGGAGTGTTCTTAGGTACCATTCAAGAAAATCTGTTCAGCCGTTCGAAGGTCATCAGCTCTTTTATATTTGTTGAGGTGATTTCTTAGTCGGGGGATTTTAATTTTTTATTATACACATATAATTATTGGTTATTTATGAAGGATATAAGGAAGGAGGAGATAAAAGGCCATTTTCATACCAAGATACAAACGTACACAAATCCCACTAATATTATAAATATGAAAGTTTGTATGGATGGAAGTTTGTTACTGTTTCACGCAAAAACCACTGAACCGATTGCGATGAAACTTGGTATGTAGATAGCTGGAGACCTGGATTAACGCATAGGCTACTTTTATCCCGATATTCCCACAGGATCGGGATTTACGCGGGTGAAACTGCGGGGCGCTGATAGTATAGAATAAACTGACATTTTTCCAAAATTATGAACATTCATTGATAATTTTCGTCAATTAAATGTACTAATAATTGCCGTGATGCAGTAATTGATGCGTTATAAGTAAACAATGATGTCAGAGAATATAGCTTCGTTCGGTGTTGGGGTTTTCTCTCTGTTTCATTTAGTAACAGAACCCTAAAAGTATAACCACAGAGTATTAAATGAAATATAGTTATGTAGTCACTTTTGGTAAGAGTAATATAATTACGCCGATTATGTTGTTGATGGCAGCAAATTAAGGAAATTAATGTAGGTACGGTATTCAAAATAAGAAGAATTCGCAATCAATTTACTTCTTTAAATCTGTAATTAGAGGTATCCGCTCACTTCTTAAAACTTCAGCACTTAATTTGTAACGTTTTTAAGGTGAAATTTCATTTTTAACAAGGTATTCTTCGCTGACATAAATATGAAGTGTGAAATATACGTTATTTTAAAAATGAAATTTGACAGTAATTGTATTCTTAACTGACTCGTAGTTGGTAGTTTACAACATTATTTTCTTTCAACTTCGTCCCTTTAATAATATGTTAAAAAAATAAGACGTTGATTATTATTTCTTTTAATTTGACGTTTGCCGTACCTGGCGTGTGAAGTTACAAAGTAACGGCATTTTAATCAGGGCGTTATGAATATAATTAACTTAAAAAAAAAATCACTGACTTTAATGTACCTAAATCATGATAAATTGTAATAAGCTGTATTCTTGATCCCTTAATTTTTCACCCTTCGAGGTAGAATATTTTTTATTTCTGTTATGGTATAAAGGGCAAGCGAGCAGACGGGTCACCTGATGGTAAATGACTACTGCCGCCCATGGGCACCTGCAACTCAAGAGGCACAAGTGCGTCGCCAGCCTTTAAGGTGGGAGTAGGGGAAGGAGGGGAGAGGATTAGGGCCTCCGGTAACTTTACTCACTCAGTGTAAAGCAATGCAAGCATTGTTTCACTGACGGTTTTCTGTGAGGCCGTGGCATCACTCCGGTCGGGCCGGCCCTTGAAAATATTTTCTTCATATCGTCTTGAGCTACAGGTAACCATGGGTGACGATAGTCACCTACCATCAGGTGACCGATCTGTTCGTTTTCCCCCTATCCCAAAAAAAATATACATATTTATAATTTCGAAAATTTTAAACTAAAATGATACATAAGTAAATGTAATTTTGAAGATCAGGATTTTTAGTATAGATATATATTTATTTATTCTAAGAAACTCAAACACGTACTCTATATGAAACTAAACACCATATATATAGATAAAAACTTTAGTGAAGTAATTTTTCCATCACCTCAGTTGGGTGCCTGCCAGTCATCATCATCCTCTTTTCAGCCATAGGACGTCCACTGCTGGCCATAGGTCTCAACCTATGACTTTCAAAAAGTCCGGTTGGAAATTGGAACATAAACTTGGTATACTTTGAGCTAGTATACTAAGTTTATGGGTTGGAAGAGCATCCACCGTTAACCTCCGATCTTTATAAGGTCATCGGTCCATCTTGTTCGTTGTGAAATACTTGACATGAATTGTAAACAGCTCAAAGAAATTTCCAAATGAATCAATCTCCCTGAAGTCACTAAACGAATTAAGGAAGGATTTCTTGCTAACTTACCTAAACAAATTACACCATAAAATTATACAATACTTGACCAGGAAGAACTAGGATAACTTATTACATCGTTTCTTAAACTTAGAATCTAAATATCTACCATAAAATATATTAAAGTGGTTGCAGTGATCCTAAGCTTGACCTTGAGCTTCAAATATTCACGCTTGTATATCAATATAGGGGTAGGCAGTTATTAAATATTATTTGAAATTCAGGGCTTCACTATCACACGATTACCGATACCGATAAGTAATGCCGCGCAAAATCAACAAGCCAGTGTTTTGAAGTTGTATAGCTCCTGTTTAAAAGAACAAAAGCATAAGTTCTGTTTTTCTTTCATATATTGACATTACATGTTTTATACCAATTAATATTTTGTATCTCTTAATTACAAAAAGGCACGATTTGCAAAAAAAAAAAACAAATGATTCATCATGCCTACATATAGAAAAAAAAATTAAATGAATGATTGGAAAACCAATATTTCAAATTCCGTCAGAAAACATCTTGCAAAATGTCAAAAGAGTTTGTTTTTCACTTTGACTAGCGTATTTGTAGACCTTTGGTGTTTTATAATTAGAACCATTACAGATGCTTAAAGGTCTAAGGTTGTGGTCATCATAGAGTTTCCATACGCTTGAGACTTGAAGCTTTATTAGGGTTCAAGTGCAACCGTTCAGTCATAACGATGCCATGCTTTGTCACACAGGACAGGTAATTTGCGTTTTCTAATACGAACTTAAGAGAACAAAGTGCTGTAACGAGAAATAGTTACCTTGATTCATGGCAAAGTATTTTTAGGTGTTATTTATTGATAGTTCATTACGTACTGTAAACGGAATTCTAGATGCAGTGGTTGTGAAGGAATTACCGAGAAAATGTTATGCAAATTAGCTTAACTATGACTCATTTGTTACGTGTTTTTGAGATAGAGTCGTAATTCTGTATTTAAATTAAACCTGCCTAAACAAGCAATTTAGTTAACGGTATTTCGACGTCTTTGATGATCAATCAATGACAATTAAACCTCAATAAAGAGGAACAACAAGGAAGTAAGGGTAAAATATCTTCTGAGTGATTTTCAATAAATATTCTACAGTTGAGTAAATTTTCTCTCCCTTAGGTTATACTGAGTTAATCTTAGAGTGACTAATTAAGGATTCAGGACCGACTCTTTAAGGTCTCCAAAGAAGCTTTAATTATAAATATTTTCTACGGCAGGTCAATATTTAGCTGTTGACGTAGCTGAACCAAAATAGCTCAGTGGGAAATGAAAGTAAATGAATTAATGGTGAAGAGTTAAGAGAAGACCATCCATTCTAAATCATAATGCATGAGAATAGAAAATATTGGAAAAAACGCAGAGAAGGTAATAACAATGGAACTCGTGCTAAGCAGACTACTGACCACGTAGCTCATTCTGATTCGCTTAGATATACAGGTATACGACAAGGTGATAAATGCACATGATTATACTCGATAAAAGACGTTTTCTCAAGTCAGTAAATAAAACAATGCTGGGATAGTATAACAAACTTATCTGATCGATCGTAACGCAATACTGAAGTTATAAATATGAATGTAAGAGTGTTCCTGACATGAAGTCAATTAAATGCAAATGCTCTAATTAGGACGTATGTTTATGTAATTAGCTAATTAAAACGAATTATCACAATCATAGTATTTCTTCGATGTTTTACAAAAAGTTGTAGCACCCACTTTTTCTTGTCATGGTTTCTTTTTAAGTCTTTTAAAGCCAAACAACGTTTATATATTTTTCTTCGTTTCAATTTTGATTGTAGCCGTAGGTTGTTGAACATAGCTCTAGCTGCATGCTCGCTGCATTAGTACTGAGTTATTTTGAAATTATACTCAACAGTGTTATAGTGGTGACCAATATATACACAAAATAGTTTGTCTAGATCAGTTTTTCTCATGCTAACAACGTTAGTTTTCGTCAATGGTGTTCAAGTATATCCTCATGTTGCTCTCTTTATTTCAATTATTGCATGTTGCGTGTATATAAACATTCATTTTAAGAGACGGATCATATTCATGCAATTTGTAATAGCATAGTTAAGAAACTGCACATAGTTATTTTATTAGTCTGATATATGTCTCCGTGACATCGCGAAGAAAATGACTTCGGTTTATTCGACATTTACCTTCATTTTGATGTCGAAGATTCTAAGAATCCGATGTAGCTGTATACGGAACAAGCACGTAACTATAAAACGGAAACATGTATAATGTCATGCTGTAATAAAATATTGGTAATAAGTTATGAGCTAGTCAGTTATTCTTCAAATATAAGGTCTCCATAACAAGTTGTTGGCATAAAAGAAACTCAGGTTCTATACTATACTAACAAAGAGATCAAGTTTCTCACTTCGTTCATCAATAATATACTCTTTGTAAAATATTGTAAGTGTTATTATACCCCACAAAAGTCTAGCTTGCGGCATGAGGAAATAAACTCAGCCTCAATTCCATGTTCGTCAATAGTATAATTAAAGTTCATTCAATGAAATGACCGACTATTTAAAAGACATATTCTTCTTGAGCGGCGAAACCCTGGCCAATGTATGAAAGGTTACATAAAGGAAAACTAATCAATAAATACCTATTTATTCCTGCATTGTACTTTGACCCACGATACCTCGTGATTCAAAGGGCGTATAGCACATTAAATTAAATGTCCTTACGCCCTTTGATTTGATAGCTATTGCTTTACTTCCTCTGATAGACAATATTTCAACTCAATACTCCGGATAGTCTGGAACAGAAATGGGTGGACTCGTTACTCCATCTCAATTTATGCTGTCCTAATTTTATGCTGTTATACATAGGCACTACATATCTCATAGGTACTAGTTTAGCTATAAGATATGTAGTTAATAAGTAATACAACGATATGATCTCACGACGACGGCCCTTAGACCAGTATCATCGATACCGATAAGTTTATTAATTAATGTTTAGAGGTTACTCACACGCTAACGATAAAAGGTAAAACATACGTCTCTTTTGTGAGAAACCACTAAAAAACTTGTCAAATGTCAAAAAAAATTGTCAAATCGAGTTGGATCCTGTAGAGGGTTTTTTTTAGTAATGTTATATTTATATTTTAATTTACAATAATTGTATAAGACTTATTTAATACTTTAAAGATTGATTTTTTTTCTGTAAATTGTTATATTCTGTATATTTTTGTTTGAAAATTTTAGACTCGATAATTTTGGTTATAAGATTGAATAGTAATTTTGAATAGTCAATTTCTTTTAAACTATGCATTTTGAATACAAACTTATATGTATTTATACGATTGGTTTCATTTGATATGTCACATAAATTACCTAGGTAATTACCATTTTTATAACTACTTTTTACTTTCCTTTAACATTCAAATTCATTTATGTCACTAAAATGTCGATATTAATATAAATTCGACTCGAAAATAGACTCCGCCAGGTGGTCTACTAGACAGACAGACTGCGTGTAACTTTGTCGTTTATTGTATTGGATAAAATGGAAGTAAATTTGAGCTCGCTCTCGGCGAATGTTATTCGTGATGATATACGATGGTTGCTGTTCTGCTTTTAAGCGAATTATTACGCACTGTAATGTATATAGTAAACAGCTTTAGGCGACTAAATGAAGCACACCATAATTTAGACATAATCATGGTATGATAATCTGTTCTATTATAGCTTAGTGAACTTGTAGAACTACTAAAGTTGCAACTATGGGCTATCATCAATTATTCTATTACAACTTTGAATAAAGTCGTATGTAATTATGTACTACTTGCTCTTTAAACTAAAATGAATGACAATCTTTGATTGTATTTTATACACACACTAGTAACCCGCAAATTATACACCTAAACCTTCCCCATGAATCACTCTGTCTATTAGTGAAAACCGCATGAAAATCCGTTCAGTAGTTTCTCAGTTTATCGCGGACAGACAGACAGACGCGGCGGGGGATTTTGTTTTTAAATATATATATATTGATGATGATAAAACTTTTTTTTTAAATGATCGCGGGCAAACGAGCATACGGGTCACCTGATGGTATGTGAGTACTGCCGTCCATGGACACCTGCAACTCAAGAGTCACAAGGTCACAAGTGCGTTGCAGGCCTTTAGGGTGGGTAGAGTAAGGGGGGAGAGAGGAGAGCGGGGTGGACGTTAGGGTTAGGGCCTCTAGTAATATAACCTCACTTACTCGGCGAAACACAATACCAACGATCGGAAGTGTTGGGGCTTCTATTAAGTAGAGCTTCCCCAGACAGGCTCCAATTCGACAATAATAGGCAGTAACAGCACTCTTTTTCTGGAGGAACGGTACCCAATGTCACGTAATTTTTAAAGTTGTAAGACATATTGTTTAAAATTTTTAGCTTCCTGCACTTCCACTACGAGTATATATAAACTGTAAATATTCCAAAATTCACGTTACTACGTCCGCGAAAGGGGTACAAAGAATTCTCTTCACGTATTAATATAATGATTCCGACTCCATCAGGAAGTTTGAAGCATTTTCTGGCATATTAAACAAAAAGTCGGCTCATATGCGCCGGCGCACAAATAGCAGTCCTTGAGAGTGACACGGGAAATGAATTCTTGTGAGAAGGTGAGGTGAGGTGAGGTAGCAAAAACATGTTTCCATGAACATGTTGCGACTTAGCCCATCATGTTGCAATGATGATAAGTACGTGTTAATGACGTATCAAACATGTTGTTCGTCAATTGAAATGCGGTGGTAAAGTAATTGGAATGTTTACTTTCGTATTAATAGTACATATACCTTATGACGGGCCTGTCGGTCTAGTGGTTAGTGGTCCTGACTGCTGAGCCACAGGTCGTGGGTTCGATTCCCACCCCGGACAAATAATTGTGTGATAAGCACGACCATTTGTTCTGTGTCTGTGTGTAATGTATCTATAATATGTGTGTATTTAGTAATATATAAGTATGTTAAATAGCAGTCTGGTTACCATAGTACAGGCTTTGCCTAGTTTGGGATCAGAAGGTCATGTGTGAGGTGTCTCAATTTATTATTATTAAGTTATTATTAATATTATCTACTGTAAGGTTTTCATCTATTACTTTTGAATGAGGAATTCATTTATAAACGAATAAATGTGGTTATTCGTGGCGTTTACTTTCCAAAATGATATTATAGGTGTCATGCTGACGGTAGGTATAGGTACTTATTACATTTCTACAGGAAACTTGAAAGAGATCAAACGAATATCGATCTCGATCAAGTATCATAAGTTGATATGTTTGTTTAAATGAAAAAAAACGAGAGGAGAGTATTTTAGCAAGCCTTTTTAGGGTATTTCGTTGTATTGTTGCTTTATTTCACACTCAGAAATTTTTAATTAATATGAATATGTTAAAAGCGAGATTTTCTTTCCAAGGGGCGAATGTGTTTTTCAGTTCCTTCACAAGACCCTTGTAGACCCTTGAATAACACTTGGGAAATATTTTGAAACCGTTGTTGAGAGTGGTTTCCCCAAATACGATGAATATATCTTACTAATATTATAAAGATGAAAGTTTGTGAAGATGGATGGATGGATAGATGGATGGATGTTTGTTACTCTTTCACACAAAAGCGGCTAAACGGATCTGGCTGAAATTTGGCACAGCGATAGATTATAGTTTGGAATAGCACATAGGCTACTTTTTATCACCCACGCGAACGAAGTCGCGGGCAACAGCTAATATTTAATTATACATACTTATGTTCAGAGTTGAGTGCTTAATTTTGATCAAAACACAACCAACTTGTAGAATCTCTGTCGTGTATGCGTATACAAATAACCCGACAACATACCTGTAGACACCGTTTGAACCTAAAATAACTGCATCGGGAGATTCTCTGCAAACTGAAGTACCGTAGAAACGATCTCATCAGGGCTTTCACCACTAAACTTAGTTGATTTACGTACTGGCTACCGAGGCGCTCGGATTTATTCACCTGATATTATTCTACAACGGTCAGCTGGCCGCGATATTGTGGTTGTAAGGCACTGGACACAGATGGGCTACGAGCATTTTAGCAAAGTCGCTGTAACGTGTTTTAGACAAGAATTTTAAAATTCGCAATTTAAAAGTAAATGAAGCGGTGATAGCATAATGGTTAAACCAGCTGGCGATTACAAACCCTTCTAATGCATTACCGAATTTGGTGCGTATTAATCTCGCGTCTCACAGTTTAAATAGTATTATGCTGATCTAATTATATATGAATAATCGGAAAAAATAATAAGAATCGACATTAACCGATTCTTAAATTAAGGAGTTTTTTGTGTTATACATTGTATATATTTATTGTGGAAATTCATGTACAATACCTCCCACTTAGGGTTTCTGCTCGAGAATTCTCGAGGCGACAGTTCTCGAGAAATCTTTAAGTAGTCGAGACGAGAAAAAAATCTCAACGCCTCGAGAACTCGAGAAATTAATTCCGTGCGCTAGGTACCAAAAAAAAACTGATCTTGTAATGCTCTTCTATTTCTGAAAGCCTATTTTATAAGGAAAAACTCGTTGAATTAAAATTTGATAGTATTGATTGAAAGTTAATTATGATAATTTGTTTAATCGAAAGACGTGTGATGTTTTGAACATAATAGTTTATAAATATAAAAAAGCAATTTTAGTATACATTGCTAGCAAAATGTTAAACAAGTTTCAATAGTTGTCTAAATTAAATATGTATCTAATAATGTTGTTGATTAAGTTTTTCTAATTATTTTTTATTCAATTAAAGACTTTTGTACATTAGGGATATACCCAATAATTATAAAAAAGTTAAGTACTACCCTAGTATTTACTTTTTATATAGACCAGCCGAGTATAGTTTGTTTAATTTATTGTTTGCTGTTGTTGATTTACTAAGTGCAATTCAGGGTAACTAAAAATTTTCCATTTTAATATTATTTAATTGATCTCATCTATCAGCCTAATTTATAATAAAGAAAAATTTAAAAATAACATCTTTTTTTAATGTTTTATTTAATAAATAAAAATTTCCCGACATACTCGAGAAACTCGAAAAATCCTACTAATGCCTTAATACTTACATTTAAGGACGTTTTGTTAATTATTTTTCTTATCGAAAAAATTTACACGTATAACGTACTATAGAATATACTAGTAGTTATTCTGTAACCCTTCCTACTTCTCCACCACATCTACCACTAACTTTCACTTCACTATTATTGTTCAGGAAACATAATTTTTACGACGGCAGCGGGCGTCGTAATGTGTATAGGAACTCACGCAATAAGTTTATGTATCCAGCAATTAAATTTATTCATTTGGCACCCTGTCACTACCTGAAGCCCATACATATTTTATTTAAATTTGTATTTATTAGAGGCTTCGGTTTTCATTTAGTCCCTGTATTTATAATATGTTATTTTTGCACCATAGTTAATAATTTATCTAGATTATAGTGTATTATTATTATATTTTATATTTATTATAGGAGACACATTTTGTAGTGAATGATTAAAATCTCTCCGATAATAAGAATTTTATTGAAAATTAACTGAAAAAAGTAAACATAATTGGAATGACGGTGTGACCAATATGTTCGAAGTATCTACCTATTCATGAAAACGTACATCAAGCTGATCAAATTCCGAACTAACGTTGAACAAATTTCTGGGCTTCATCACTGTATTTACAGGAAGCAGATTTAAATCAAAAAAGGTACAAAAATCTATTCGCTTTTATTTTCGACTTGAAGCAGCAAAAAAATGTTTACCACATTCTCTAAATATTAGTTTTACGTAATATGAAAGCAAAAACAGCACATCAAAAACTCGTGGAATGTAGTACCTAGATTTTTTTTTTGTTTTATATATATGATCGCAAAAAGAGCTTGCTAGTCGACGGTTCTAGTGTTCAGTGTTTGTATCGAGTCAAGAAGTAATATGTAGAGCCAGCTTTAAGATAAATTTATTCTACTTTATAATTACTTTGTACGTACACACTATAAGACATTATTAAAAATTGATTAAATATAAATTGAAAAATAAAACATATAACCTTTGTGGATTCAAACACAAAAATCGCTCCGCTCATGACGACTCGCTCCCTAAATTCAAGGTTATCGTAGTGGGCTAGTGGCTGCATTCCTTATACATACGTATTACGTACCATCTCAATGTTTCTGCTGTAAACCCCCTACCACGTGTACTGTCAAAGCGTACCCAGATTATGGTATATATTTCATGTTCTACATGACATAAGAATGTGTTTGAAATGAGAATATTTCTTTAGGGTGTGAGTTGCAGTAGACAAAGCAGGCATACTCCAAGCTTAGTCTATTGGATATTGCACTAGTAGTGCATATTAAGCAGGAACATCTAACTTATTCAGTGTTATGGGTTCTATTTTGTGTGTTTCAAGTAGGCTTTGTGGGTGTTCGCAACTCAACGATTATTAAAAATAAAAAAAAAATAGTCAGTCTGCTCGTCAGAATTGAAAACATAACTTCACAATGTATTTGCATAGACATATACACACACACACACACACACATCTGTATATATATAATTAGGTTAGTAGGTAATAACATATCTAAATGTATACATAGGGTACAGTGGAAGTTTTGCGCTCCTGGCCGCTCATAAATGTTTGAATTTCGAATGTTATATTTTTTTAAATATAAGAAACTCGGCTCCGTCTTACGAATTTTCGATCAGGTCACGTGTCCTGACGCGAGTTTAACATTTTTTACCCATCCCAAAAAGTGCACAACACCGCTAAAGAAGTTTTCACTTTAATCCAATGATATGAAAGTGATTTATTAGCGAAAGGAATTTACTTTTTCTCATTCAGGGTTTACTAGCGCCTTATGTAATCAAGAGTCTTTGTTATTCTTTTTGTTTCAAACTCATTTTGCTCTAAAACTGTAATGTAACACGCAACGAATAAATACAGTGATGGAAAGTCAAGGGATTTTGCAACGCGTGCAATAATGATAGCTATTATTGTGCTTTGTAGACTTTTATAGGTTATAGTTTCTTTTTTTGCTTGATGATGATAAGAGAAACAAAAGTAATTTTAAATAGAAGAGGCGAATTTTTGTTTGTAGACGAATATAAAATGGTCACCTTTATTCACACAACAATTTTCATAAACATTTGAGAACAAAACCTTAGCAATCTAACCGTAAAAAGACGTAAATTGACGTTTCATAGCTATTTTTATAAAATTAAAAAAAAAATATTTATACTGTATTGTATTCGATTATGATTTTTTTTACATACACACCAGAAATTATAGAAACTATCATTACGGATATTTACATATGTGTTACGGTATTAAATTTTACTATGCCGAAAACGGAATTAAACCTATACTTTTAAATAAAAAATAATAAAGTTCAAATGTGTATCATTATTTAAATGTGCATTTGTATAGAGTTTAAGAGTCATTCTGACATTAATTCGAATCAAATTGTCAACTGTCGGGTAAGTGATTGGTCGAGGACGTATTTTGGAGCCAAACGTTTTAGAAGTCGAAGGGGAGTTTGAAGATCATATGGTAGGGGACTTCAACTCGACATTACAGCGGTAACATGATTATTCCCTTCGGCAAAGTTGTCAGTTTACACAATCTCGGGAGATGCAGCCTACGATCGCATGACCAGAAGCTGTTATTATTGCACAAGCTCATATAAAACTGGCGAAAGTATCGTCTGTATATTAAAATGAGTTTCATTACAACAATGAAAGAACAGATATATTACGAATGAGTTTTATTAAACTAATTTTAACAGTAGGAATCGTTCCATTGTTTTTGATAAAATTGTACTAAACAACATGTGTTTAGTATATATCACACATCTGATAAATTTGTTTTGAATTACGATTTGAAATTAGCATAGCATAGTATATACCATCGTTCAGATATAAATGGCATAATAATTACTTCCAAACATCGTAATAGGGGTGTTGATCTAGTAACCTTTTCTATAAACAAGAAAACTGTCATTATTTTGAACTGGCAATGCGGCCATTTTTATGCCGATGATTTAATAACTAGTACTCCAAAAAAAGGAGGTTCTCAATTCGGCCGTATATTTACAGGCTGTATGAAACAACGAAATGAATATTGAAATAATGTTTTCAGATTCTGAGTCGAAAATAATTGGAATTTTATGCCAGAAAATTCATATTTTTACGTGGGAGAGCCATGCTTGGGCACGTATGGGCCGGCTCGACTCCGCTCAATAACACGGCCACAGAAAACTGGCAGTGAAGCAATGCTTGCATTGCATTTCGCCGCGTGAGTGAGGTTACCGGAGGCCCTAACCCTTCCTTCTCCCTTATTCCCGTCCTTCCCCTCTCCCCTCTGCCCCTCTTCTCCTACTCCCACCTTAAAGGGCGACAACGCACTTGTGACTCTCGAGTTACAGGTGCCCTTGGGCGGCAGTAGTCATACCATCAGATGACCGGTCTGCTCGTTTGTCCCCTATACCATAAAAAAAAATATATAATTTTATATTTTTTTGGTTAAAAGTGATATCACAAAGAGGAAACAAAATTTTACCGACAAAATTAAAAAATACCCCATACGGCCAAAACCTGCAATATAATCAATTAAATAACATTTATGCAATCAGCTGCTTCGACGGCGCCGAACGCTGAAGGTACATAACGCGTACATTGCGTAGCGGCAAATGCAACTAATGACTATAAATCCTTAATCTCGCATTTTTATGACCAACTGATTTTTGTATTGTGATAAGTATAAACAGAAAGAGGTTTTTGTAAAACTTACACGCTGTATTTTTTTTTATGTATGTTCAGCTCTCACTTCGTTATTTATGAACCGATTTTGATGATTCTTTTTTGTTAGATAGGGTATACCCTATCTAACAAAAGAATCATCAAAATCGATTTTTGAGGTGTACCTCAAAGGTGGTTTCATGTCAAGGAATTCAGGATCTGATGATGGAATCCTGATAAAATTGGAAGAAATCCTCGAAATTTATGGGCTCGAATAGTGTTTTTATTTACTTTTCATAACTTAATCAGGTATTTGCGTGTAGGAATTATCACATCGTGAAGCTAAGCTGATGATGAAAACCATACCTTTCCTAAACAATTAGAAGTAAGATATAAAAACTGTGATATTAGTGACAGAAACCTCTTAATATGCTTTGAAGAAAGGACATTTGGTAGCGTTTGAAAGTATTTAGTATTAAATGTATTAAAAGATGACGCGAACCACAAAAAATCATAAAATAAAAAACTCTAAATTAGTTTGATAGTTTATGTAAATAAGCTCAGTACTCAAGACTTAAATGTTTATTTATTTTTTGCTTTTTGGTTCCTTTTCGTCGGTTCCATTTTTTGTTAAAAAGATTTTTATTAAGTTTTTATTTTAGTAGTAGTTTTTTTAAGATTCACATTAGGGTAACATAAGCATATTTTTTAGCCTTATACAGGAAGTAAGCAGTTATATTATCATACTAGCAGCGCCCTGCGGTTTCACCCACGTAAGTCCCGATCCCATGGGAATGTCGGGATAAAATGTAACCTATGCGATAATCCAGGTCTCCAGCTATCTACGTACCAAGTTTCATCGCAATCGGTTTAGTGGTCCATCCATCCACCCATCCATCTATCCAAACTTTCACAGTTATAATATTAGTGGGATTACACTGACCTGATTGCCGGTGAAAATATTATACAGTGGCAACTACTAGTAGCAAATACCTATCATAAATCACAATTTATTTACTACCAACCTATGACAAGTTCCATTATTCATATGTGAACCTGTCCTCAAGTCCTGACCTGGTTGGTGGTTTAATTTATTATACAAAGTGCCAACTTCTAGTAGAACAGTCTTTAATCACACTAGTTTACTACCATTCACCAGTACGGCATACCATGTAACTTTAGTCGGTTCAACTCTGACTTACGGCCTCTGTAAGGTAACAACCAAAGATAAAAAAAGGACGATGTTGAAATTATTATGATAATATCCTCGTATAGGTATATCTAAGGCAATCTACAAAGGCATCTATCTGAATTCTTAAAACTTTGTCTAAGTTTGACAAGAAAATGATTTAAAGAATCATTTTTAAGCTCAGTTAAATCATTTATCCCATCAAAAACATAAATGTGAAAATGGGAGCCAAGTTCTATATTAAAAATATGCATGGTTGTCGACTTGCCGACAAAAGAATTGAGATCTAAATGGTGTTCTGTGGGTAATCCTGAAATTTATTAATTAAAATTTCAACCTTCTAGGTCATCTGGAAGTGGGTTAGGTTTTACGTCTATATCGTCGGTCATAAACTGTATCGGAACATCTCCAAAAATACGTGTTTTGAGTTAAGTATGCAGTACGATAGAAAATCTAACGCTCTTTCCGAATCAGTAATGGCATAAGTCCTAATCAGAATACAACTGACATACACGACATTATACCGGTTTAGAAATAAACCATTTTACAACTACAGCCCCAGTCAATAGTAGTACATTTCGAAATATTCCAGTGAAGCTCCGAAAAATATGACTTGAATAATGCTAACTCGTGTTTGTCTCAGTAGCACTCCGCACGCGGAACACGATAGTTGTACGTATCGCATTGATTTTATACGTCAAAATAAAACACTACGTGATGGGTATTTTACCTATCACCCACAAATATCTTGTAGTTGGACACACTCAAAACGAGGGTGATATTGTTCACAGCACAATCAAACGAGAAAAAAACCGTATATTAAAAAATGGATCAATTTATGTCCCTGCACAATGGATATCCTTAATCCAATGTGCCAAGAAAAATGGAACATCATACAGAGTACATGAACTGGATTATACAGACATTTTGAATTTGAAGGACTTGGTCTCACAATTTGGTAAAAACTTTACGGTCAATAATGACGGCGATAAAATAGTATGGAATGAAATGAAGAAAATATACATGCAAGCATCTTCTCCGTACTTGGTTTTCTATAACGACACCTATGATCCAAATGCTAGTATGAAATGCTTGAACGTGCGCCACAGAGTGAGAGGCATGACTGCAGAAAATATAGAACCTCGACTCCTGAAAAAATATGTGAAGCGACCAACAGTTTTAGCTCTGAAGAAGTATCTTTATGTGATGCAAACGTAATTCCAAGGGTTTATCGTGATTATTGCGACAGTTTGAAAGCTAGAAATAATCACTTAGAACATGAAGAACAGAAAGATGATGACTTCACGATGACTAACTAACTGATTACTTTTAATTCTTTAGAGCTTCTAATTCTTCTTATTTGGTTTGATTCTAAAATATACTATTAGAATTTCTTAGTTATTTCAATTATTTATTATGCGACTACCCGATCATTACGAAATATACCTAATGATACTAATTTATGACAAAAATCTCTAATTTTTTAATGGGACATTTTAAAAAACTTCAAGTATCTCAAAAACCGTAAACAATGCCTAATTAGAAAAAAAACCATGTTAAATATTGATATATTTATGACAGGCAGCCATCTCAAACCCCTTTTAAAACAAAAATTTAGGTCCCGAAATTTCCATTTTAATGTGCCGAAAATCTTTAAACCGCATTTTCTCAAAACATCACATTTGGCAATGTTCCGGTACTGTTTTCGACCGACGATATGTCAGTCAGTGATAAAAATACTGATTTTTAGATGTTAATATCTCAATGACCGTTTGAGGTGTATTTGTGAAATTTGGGATTCTAGTTAGTCTAAGGAGTTTTAATAAATAAACCAAATTTCATGTGTTTATGTTAAATGGATTTTTAGTTAAGAAGGTGTTAAAAGTGGCTCCAAATGGTTCGTGTAATATAACATTTTTCTTGAACTTGTCTTGACACGCTGCCGCGTGTCTAGATCTCACTAACTTTTTACTCGCTTTATATTAGCTTCACTTGTATGTTTGTAACCGACTCCTTTGGGCGCGATTTTGACCCACTATTAAAATTTTGCACACGTGTCAAAGACCGATGACAATGCAATAATTCGATTAAATTTTTTATTTTTTTTAGATGAATTTTCTATAAAAGCGTGTTTTTTAGTTTTTTAAACTATAATTATTTAACTTGACAGTTTCAATGTAAGATGTTTTAAATATTAATCTAGAGTCCGAAATGATTTGGTATGAACTTTTACGTTTATTCAAGGTATAGTTATATATACTATTAAACATAAATACATTAAATACTTATCTCAGTGAATGACTGATGGACAAAACCGTTTGCTTATTTATTTCTTATCCCCAGTGTATTCTCATATTCATAATGTTTTGCTGGCCAAGTAAATACTAACATTAATAATGCTAGATCTCATCTAGACAAGACAACTCATTATTTAACAACACTACGATAGCTCGTCTTGCGTTATATTCTAAGCTATTCCTCTCATAAATAAGCAAGTTAATATTTCGCATAAGTATAAGTTATACTTAAAATATTCTATAGTCTATGTTCTCATAAGTTTTTACTTGTGACTACTTGATATCATTACGCATTCGAACAAATACTTAAAATAAGGTTGTATACATACGTATTCAGGTAATAACCGGCACTAAAGCAATACTTGCATTGCTATTCGCCGAGTGAGTGAGGTTACCGGAGGCTCTAACCCTTCCCCTACTCCCACCTTAAAGGCCGGCAACGCACTTGTGACCCTTGAGTTGCAGGTGCCTATGGGCGGCGGTAGTCATTTACCAATTTACATGGTGACCCGTCTGCTCGTTTGCTCCCTATACCATAAAAAACGTCCTTGACGTTACGACATAAAAAGCACAAAACGATGCAAAGATTTTATTAAAACCATAACGTCTACCAAAAATGTCAAGTGCCTACCCGTACTTTGGTGGTGTCATTAGGTACCCTAATCAAGGAGCAACGCAACAAAACCACGGATTTTTTATATTATGAAAATACCTCACAGATGTATTTATCATTATTTTTAACTTTTAAAATAAGTTAACTGCAAAAGCAATCTCATGAAAAACTTCCTCTTGTCACTAAATATCGAACTATGTGCTGTGAGTCGGAGGCAAGTGGGCACAATCTGGCGCCTGCTAATGGCCCGGTATGCACATTAGCCCTGATTAACTGCTGTAACAAGATTCCTACTAGGGTTTCTTCATCTTAAATAACAGATAAATATAGAATTAGATAAAATTTTACAACCCAGTCGTGATTTGCGAGATTCTTTAATAAAATAAGTTCTACTGGAGTTTGTTTAGTGTTTTTTTTTCTTTTACTTACTAATAAACAATTTTATTTAAAAAAACTTGTTGCTCTTGAGGAAACATGACAATGAAGTTGGTTATCTGAAATAAAACATTTAATTACTCAATAATATTTAATTTCGAAATAATGGAGATTAGCTTTTTTTATTTATATTTATTTTTTCTAATACTAGGATACTTTTTACAGGACTTGTGATATATGGTTATGCGATAATGTAGGTGTATTCGTCTCCTTGAAAAGTTTATTTAACCTGTTTTTTTAGCACTGTTTGATCTTTCACATTTTTTTGCATCGTTTTTATTTGTATTCGATTGCAAATATTTGTGGTTACACTAACTAAATATATTTTTATTGTATTAAAAATAGGATGAATATAAAAAAACCAATAAAACAATGGAAAGAAAGGTTTGGATTATGATAAGCCAACGATAAAAAAATAAATGAAAAAAAAAATATTGATTTGCATTTGCTCACGAAACCATCAAGTTCTAAATTTCTCCCATTAACAGTTAACCAGTCATCAATTATAATTTATCCACAAATAAAAATATTTAAAGTAAATGGTAGCCCTGTAGGGCCTGGTAAGCAACTACATCTTGCGAAAGAGCCGCGGAGATTAATAACAACGAATAGTTGGAGATAATAGCTAGTTAACTTTGTTAATGTGTTTCATTTCAATCTTGTTGCTCCCACTGATGATATAGCCTTCTTCAAATGTACCCTTTTATTTTACCTTTGTGTAATAATATTTCATGTTAGTATTGATTGCGGATATTAATTACTTTTAACACCGCCTAACAACACGCATTGGTATAATTGTTTTATGTTACCCGTTCATCTTAACTGCGAACTTCAGAACAAATAAAATACTATAAAAACAAGATACACAACTATATACACAACGTGTTACGGGAAGTTATGGTCATACATTAGGAGCGTTATCTATAGTCTACTAGAAATAGCCGAAAATAAAACCAAAAATGCTTTTCCTGGCTTAGGTGCACATTTATAAATAACTTCATGTCAATATCAACAAATATGTTTTATATTCTCTAATATAGACATTTTTGGACGAATCGGACATTCCATAATATCCTTGGTAATAAATACACATAGTTAACGAATATTAGCTTTATCGGTCAATTTGCAAGTTTAATGTGTCAGTTTCAAAATACTCGTAAGATTTCAGTATAAAAATTAACGAATTTTCCTTAAACACTTAGCGCTTTACGTCATTTGTGAGATCTACTAAACGACCCTAAAATATGATTATCCTCATTACCTTCCAAAGTACGCAGTTTAGGTATAAAGCTACAAGTACACGGCGAAATCGACTAATCGTGCCAAAATTCAGAACCGCGCGCCGGTCGGGCCGCACGTTAGTTCGATGTTCACTCACGCGCTCTCGCGTCTAGACTCTCAAGTTATTATTACGTAGCCTAGGTTTATATAATAGAGTATTAGGCACATAACTTATAATAATAAATAAATAGACTGTTTAAATGGTTGTTTTTAATTAAGCCATCTGTCATATCGTTTAAAGTCTTGCAATATATCATTGACCCTGCATTATTATACACATTTTTGGTATTACACTAAAGCTCAGTAAATCAGGCCTGGAGTTTAGTACAATTTAAAAAATCTATAGCTGCACAAAGTAGGCATTTGTGTTTATACAACAAAATAAAAAAAAAAACACATGAAGTTAATCTAAAACGTAATTACTTTTATGTATTTACAAGCTTCAGTCAATTGAGGTATCCCTCGGTACCTTATGGCCTTTGCCTCTGTATACGCAAAACAAGAAAAAGACGTGAAAGCGGAACATAAAAGAAAATTCATATTCGTATTTATAAAATTAGGATTAGGAAGTTAGGATGACCGTTACTTGAGAGAGGCTTTTTATATACTTACACCTGTTATACCTAGTATTACTATTATCGTTAACCTACTATACACCAATATCAACACTGGTTTAGAGAAACGTAGTCTACTCTATAGAATGAATTAGAATATATTCCAAGGTATTAAGTGGAACCAGATTGAATCCGAGATGGTGTAAATACCAAATATATTTCAAAACAATCACTTTTATGACTTTTCAATTTATTGAAAGTATGTCTCAATAAAGTGAAGGACTTTATGACTTTCATATCAGTATAAATCGTATTTACTAAATCTGACTTATTTATTTACAGCATATAGTGATGGATACCCTGGATGGATACTAAACCCTTTGGAAAATATTTATAGAAATATAATACACTAGCCGTCCCTGCAGTTTCACTTGCAGTTATGGTCACTGCTCCGCTCCTATTGGTCACAGCGTGATATTTTATAGCCTATAGCCTTCGATTTCGATAAATGGGCTATCCAACGCTAAAAGAATTTTTCAATTCGAACCAGTATTTCCTGAGATTAGAGCGTTCAAGCAAAGAAACAAATTCTTCAGCTTTATAATATTAGTATAGATGAAAACATGACATAAGTTTAACACCATTTAGCACATAAAAAGCAGAATGACACCGAATCATGCAAAAGAGGTTTAACCGATTTGTACATTATTCTCAATAACAGATTGCGGAGTGAGGACCTTAAGAAGTCGAATCGTTGTCGAAAAATATCGTACAACCGTGGACATGAATGCCTTCAATTCAATGGTGGTATGCTCTGCGTGGTCGCAGCAGCGTGCTGACCTTGCGGCAGTTATCGGTTCGGGAAGCTTCTCGATGGAGACTATGATAATGTGTATGGCCTAGAGCCAGATTGCGTGGGATTCCGCCACCTTGTTCTGTGAGGTAGTGATGCATGCCAAAGAAGCGGCGGATAGGGAATGGGAGAGAACTAGTACTCTTCCGTCCCGCTGAAGACGCACCAGGCACCGGGCAGTTCAAAACGATCTCCGGCCTCCATGAGTGCTTGACTGAGGGGGACGGACAAGACTATCTGTCGCCCTAGCAGAAGCAGGTCCGAGAACGCGGAGCGACGTGTTCCGCGCTCAAATCTCTAAATTAATGGCAAAAGGGCCCTCCGCATATCATAGAGGGTCGCTTGCTCAACAGGCAGTCAAATCTGCAGGCGTTCACAGGGATTTCCATTCTAAGGTACACCTGAGGCCCCGGCAATAAGACCCGGTGACGGAACACTGTGTGGTTTTAGTCGGTTCAAGTCCGACATACCACTTTACCGTTTGGCCCCGGTGAGATGATGACCCGTGGACTAACCCACACAAAAAGGGTAATGTAACTTTCTCGCGAACGATGAAACTCTTTGTATTATGTATCTAAGGGCCTCAACTCTCGTAACTGTGTAACCGAATTTTTAACCATCTGATAACTATAACAAGTGAACTTCCAACGTCTCTTTATTTAAACAGTCCTTGAACACGCAGACATCCTTTATTATTTTGTGCGTGTGGAAACCTCCCCGGGCCGTCACCCCACCGGGGTTTTCGGTGAGGCGGTGTGTCGGAACACGCAGACATCTTAAGTTAAATGAAATTGTATTGTATTATGAAATCGCAAAAAAGTATTGGAAATTCACTTTTAGTTGCAAATGAAAGTTAATATTAAATAAAGCGACGACATCTAATGTCCAACTTGAGTATTAAGTGTTTCTGTACACACATAAACGCTGTCATTACAACTTATTTTATTTAATAAAAGTAGAACTAAGTATTCTAAAGAAACGTCACACGCAATGTAAGAAATTTACTTTAATACATTATAATAGTATAATGACCTAAGTTAAGCAGAAAAAATAACTTTCTGCCTATAGTCAAGAGCTAAGGTAACTTGTAAATACAATTGAAAAAATACCGCAACGAAAAAATATTTCGCATTACAAACCAATTATAAACGAAATTATGGGTAATGAGCCCTAATGCTAGAAACTCAAAATACCATTTAAGTAGGTCTCTATTTTGAGTGCGCTGCCATGATTTCGAATTACACACACACGAGTGTGCACACTTATTAGTGCGGTTAAGGTATAGAAGTACATTGTTTCTGCCACAGAACTGAGAATAGTCAGTTCTGTGGTTTCTGCTCTTTGAATATGAATAATGCACGTTTTCGTTTTAATATCTCAGCCATGATTCTCATTCGCACTATAAATGCAAACAGGCCTTAATAAACAGTAACATGTCACATAAATGTGAAAGCTTTTACTGTCGGACGCTGTTTATCTTATACCTAAGTGAAATCTGTAGCTTATGGAAGCTAGCACCTCCTCACTCCATATCCTTAAAATTATCTATCGTTATTTTATTAAATGTTTCAACACTGGTAATAGTGTTTGCATTGTAGAATAAGTAATGGTATATGGGATGGATTGGATGCGGAGGACCGGGTGCTGTGGCGCGCATTCGGAGAGGCCTATGTCCAGCAGTGGACTACGATAGGCTGATTGATTGATTGATATGTGCATGTATAGTTAAACGATGGCTGTTTCCGCCCTCGCATTTACATTATGCAGTGTTTGACTTTAGTATCCGGATGCAATTTCTTTATTATCACATTACATAAGGGTAATAGCGTGTGATATATTTATTAAATAACAATTATCAATTTGAAGTTGTCACTTATAGTTTTGTACTCCTCAGTAGCCAGATTTTCATTTTATAAAACCGTAACCCTCTTCTGTGGCCCAACATAATTTGGAATGTTCCGCACTTTTTATTTAAAAAGTTATCGCTTCACAGTGATCCTTGAACGTTATTTTTCACATGTTCGCCTTGTAAACTGACCACGCCTGGTTCTATAAATTATTTCTTCCCTAGAATTGTCTGGGTGGCCCAAACCGGTAAATATAAAAACAGACACAATTTATTCCAATAAAATTGAAAAAGTTGCAATACACGTGCAAAGAATTTATGTCTGCCTAAATTCTGATCTCGGATCCCACACAAGTCTGATGGAATTCGGTGTGAACAAATCACTAACGCGGCGGTATAAAGGGTCAAACTGTGATTTTTGAAGTGAAAACTTCTTTAGGCACGTTAGGCATTCTTGGTATGGGTGAAAAACAGTGAATTCGGGTGACCGTCACGAACAGATACATATATATTATATATGTGTGTGTGTGTGTATGTATATATATATATATATATTGTGACGCCCAAACCTCTTTCGGATGTGCATCAAAACTGGCTCGTAATATAATATTTGAATCTTCCTAATATTATTTTTGAAGTGTATAAATTCTTTATAAAAAGAACAGAAATAAGATAGAGCGCAGCCAGAGTGGACGGCTGTCAAGTTGCTGGGCCATATTTATGAAACCATTATAAAGTGATAATATTATAAGTAGTTAGTTCAGTTCTTAATATATTAATTTCAGTTCCCCTAACTTCTATCAATTGTTCTCCTTATATATCGACACCCGATCCCTTTTGAATCCTCTCTGCCAAGCGGAGCCTTGCAATATATATATTACTAGCAGCGTCCCGTGGTTTCACCCGCGTAAGTCCCGATCCCGTGGAAATATCGGGATAAAAAGTAGCCTATGTGTTAATCAAGGTCTCCAGCTATATACATACCAAGTTTCATTACAATCGGTGCAGTAGTTTTGGCGTGAAAGAGTAACAAACATACAAACCTACATCCATACATCCTCACAAACTTTCACGTTTATAATATTAGTAGGATTATGTAAGTTATGTTTTCACTTTTGACGTGCAATCCTACGACTGACAGTTTTTTTTATCAGTCTTACATGATTCATCATAAACGTTCTATAGCGCTATTTAATAGTTTAGTAATAATACAATAAGTTTAAAAAAAGCGTGCAACTATGGAATATAACGGAAGCATACTAGGCATTCACTTGTTATTATAAAACGTGTTGAAAAGTATAAAAAAATATGGATGTCAAAGGGAAATATGTACACGTATGTAGCAGTGATTAGTAGATGACAAACTGTCTCAATAAGACGTAGTAGAACTAATAGCTTGTTTAATTAATAGTTCAAGAAAGTTTTCCCCATCTCTAAGTGCATACGAAGATCGTCATAATTCATATAATGACCATTAACTGATAAATGTGAAAAGTGAAGCCAGCAGAATGGTCATTCCATTTCTTTATTGCTTTCTAAATCATTGATTACCTAGAACCATGTTTTCCCGTAGTGTACGACAAATTATTAGCCTGCCATTTTTATTTTTTATTTGACTCTTATGCACAAACAAAAATTGTACAATGGCGAACTTAATGCCATAGGAATTTTCTTCCAGTTTAGGTGATGCAGAAATGAGTGAATAAGTGTACTAGATTTAAGTAAAAAAAAGAAACTATTAAATCAGTCAATCACATGAAAACATATATTATATATATACATACATACATATAAACATATATACTTGCTGACTTGCATAGATCTAATGTGTAAAAATCTCGTGTCATGGTGTTTGTGGTGGAACTCCTCCGAAACGGCTTGACCGATTTTAATGATTTTTTTTTTTGTAAATTTAGTAGGTATGAGAATAGGTCGTAAAATATTTTTCACCCTCCTGCCGCCATCGCCCATTTAAAAAAAAAGAAAAAAAAAGGCATTGCATGCATACCGGGTGCAGCTAGTACAAATATATTTATACCTATAATGAATTACTGTTGTGATGATTCTGCGAAATGTGAGCTCGTACTTTCGTCTTCATCGAAAGGCGACTAGGTGCAAAAAATCTATGTGTTGTTCCTATTTCAAAGACGGGATGAAGCATTATGACATCCTGTGTACCTCAGTCGACTGTTATAAGTCATTCATATTCATAAAGAAATTCCATAATAGAAATAAGAAGAAATAAATATTTATTTAAATATTAGACACATCACAAAAAGACAAAGCTGTATGTAAGGAGTCTCTTTGTTCTCAATTTAAAAAAATAGAGTATAGTTTGAAAGAAAAATCTAAATAAGTAGTACCTTCAACTTGCTTTAACGGCGAAGCAAAACAATCCGCGGAAAGCTGAAAACCTCACTAACTCAGATTTCCCATTATATTTTTGCCAGGTCTGCCAACCTTCACTAAGCCAGCAAAACGCAAAATCCAATCCAAAAACGGCCAGCCAGAGGAGGCCCTGTGTGGTCTACGGTACCGTTTAAAGAGTTTGTTATAAAATATACAAATAGGATTTCATACACAATTTAAGTCTAATAGTAAGTTTTGTCTTAAATCACGATTTAAGACAAAATATATCTGTGAGGTTAAACATAAGTATATATTAAACATAACATATATTTAAACAAATTATTATTACCATTGCATATTACATTATAGTAATGTAAAGCTCAGACTGGTAGTACTTGCTAGCGTCACTGTAAACAATACTAACTCAAGTACTTACAAAATAGTATGGAAATAATGCTTACATACTTATGAAAGGGATTAAGTTTCCCGCGAGTAATAAGTATTTCTATTCAGAGGTTTATCGTTGTTATCGTTAGCATCGGCGATGAAACGAGCTCTAAACACGACGTCGTCGGTTAAAATTAGAAAAGTTAAAGTATACAGTGAATTCTAATTACATGTAGGTACTTTTTGCAGTATTTATTAATTTTTAGCACATAGTAACAACCCGCCCCGGCTTCGCACGGGTAACAGAGACATCTTCAACAATCATCATCATAATTCAAACAATTTACACAAAACCTTAACAAATTAAACACCTAAACCTTCCTCACGAATCAGTCTGTCTATTGGGGAAAACCGCATGAAAATCCGTTCAGTAGGTTTTGAGTTTATCGCGAACAGACAGACGCGGCGGGGGACTTTGTTTTATAATCTGTAGTGATTACATTTTTGGAACGAATTTCCTTATAGCCCGTAATACTTTAGAAGCTTGGCGGCCAGCCGGTTAGCTAGAAAAAAGTGTAAGCGTAACGAAAAATGCTGACTGTGAGATGATTTTTTTGTCGGACTTGCGATCAAGTGGTTGCAGGTTCAAACCCCACCCAGTGCACTACCGGTGTGAACTCACTCTTAACCAAGGATTTAGCTTAACTGGAGGGGTTGACGAGAATACTAGTAATGTGTGACGCACGTTACTAGTATTCGTTACATATTTTAAAATTTGCAAAAAGAGCTCCTTTTTCAGCTCCTTGTTCAAGAGTAGAGTCTATAGCTTTCTTTTGGATAAGCGTGTGCCATCTTCGTCTTCATTGTCACTTTTTATCAGGTGAGTTGAAAGACAAACGACTATTTCATTACTCAATAAAAAATCTTATGTCTACATTATTATTAATATAATAATACAGAGTTTTATCTAGCGTAGAAGATGTGTGTGTGTAAATAAATCACACAAGAACATGACACAATTTATAAATTATGTTAACTAAATAATATTATTATACGAGTTTCTTTCGGATTACCACTAAAGCGTCCATTAGACCAGCGCTTCCCAAAGTGGGTTCCGCGGAACCCAAGGGTTCCGCCAAACTATTTATTGTATCCATGGTAAGGTTCCTTCCACCAACCCCGCTCCCCCCTAATATAATATGCTTACGTTTTTATTGAGTTTATTAAAGTAACGTTTGAGTAATATTTTTAACTTCCCACCCTCTCTGAGAAATTAAAAAAACAGGGTGTGCCCATTAATGTAGGGTTCCATGAAATTATAGGAATTTCATGAGTGTTCCGTAACATTAAAAGTTTGGGAACCCCTGCATTAGACACTCATTCAAACGTCAATCATTACCAAAAGTCATGATTGACGGATGTTCATTGGTGATTGATAAATTAATATCGACATTAAAATCTCATCATGCAACCGTCAATCACTGCATTAGACGATAGGTTATTCGTCGTGTAATGGGCGCCTCTCAAGCGATAAAACGAACTTTAAACACGGTGCCTTTTAAATAAGAATTATCTTAAGAAATTAGATTAGGAAACCGAAGTCCAATTAACGTTTCGTCCATTCTGAGAGTATAGTCATGTCTGCAATTATGAGGTAGGTACAATTACGCCCATATTATCATTGGCTATCATCATGGCGCAATGAAATATATTACAATTATAGGTGGTTAAATGAAAGATCCGTTTCATCTATTCCTTAATGAATATTCGTCACTCATCTGCTCCGGTGCTTGTAAATGTATAGAACTAACAGTTAAACGTCGTAAACCTGCTGATACATAAAGATCTATTACAGTTCTACCTTTCTGTTGCCGCTATAACAACACATAATAAAAATAAATTAAAAATTGAAGGGGGCTCCCCTACTAGAAACAAATTGTTTTCTTTTGCTTTTTGGTAGCAGAGACATCTTCAACAATCACCATTATAATTCAACAAATTTATACAAAATCTATACAAATTATACGCCTGAACCTTCCTCGTGAATCACTCTGTCTATTAGTGAAAACCACATGAAAATCCGTTCAGTAGTTTTTCAGTTTATCGCGAATAGACAGACAGACAGACGCGGCGTGGGACTTTGTTTTACAATATGTAGTGATTAAGCTCCACAATCAAATTAATTACCACCTATTTTTCTAGTCAAAACTACTTAATGGACGTGAATTCGTACTATAACATTATATTTAATTAGATAATAACTGAAGTTTTGGAAATAGTTAATTAATGATTTATTTTATGAACTTCTTTTGTATAAAATATCGAAATGTAGCACCTAAACACTTATCTTATGTATTGACTACTTATCTGGACGTGAACGAATGGTACTTACTATGAACCTTAGTTGTTTTACATTATCTATAAAAATAATGTTATGTTATGTATATTTTAAGCGTTTAATAAATAAATAAAAACAAATAATTACGTAAAAATTTTCGGCCCAATAATTTACATAAGGGCTTTGGACTTTCATAAAATAGAAAATGTAATAATTGCACTTTCTTTGTTTTCTAATTCGACTTAATTTAAAGTTTCCGCTTATTAGAACAAACAAGAAAATACGCGAACCATGGGCCACGAGAAACTAGAAAGCGTTTGCAAGAACAATTAATTCTACGTGTTATTGTAACATGACATACTCGTATCTGATTTTAGTTTTATTACGTCGTGATCTTCTTACCAACACTGTGACTATCTGAACATCGGAACCGCTGACAAATTATCTTTATGCTTAGCTATCTGATTCTCGTGTCGACAGCCCGTCTAGGGTTGCCAACTGTACAGGCGCCGGACGGGCAGGGATTTTAGTGACCACGTCACTTGCCATCACTGAAATCCAATGTTATGGATTAATTCCTCCCAATCAGAAAGATAAATTTATACATTTATTTTCACCGAATCTGTTTTGTTATAATTTATATAGTATATCAAAATAAAACATTACAATTGAAAGTATGTGTTATTTATATAGAAATTAATATATATGTATAAGTTATTTATTACGTATGATATAGGTTAACATTATAAATTTCTTCTCTTTCTTTCTTTAAACATTTTCAGTATCTCATGGCTATCAGAAGAGGTTGCCTTAAGTTCACATGCACTTTGTACTGCATTTATTTAAGAAAATCTATTTGTCTAATTTCATTTTATTGTTAAAGCCTTATGCATTTTGTTATCTATACTAATATAATAAAGCTAAAGAGTTTTTATTTGATTGTTTATTAACGCGCTATTCTCTGGACATAGTTCCAGAGATTAGCGCGTTTAAACAAATAAACAATGAGTCAGAATTGATTAATACTAAAAAAATACAGTAATAATGATAATTTTTATCAACACTGGCAAACATAACATCTATGTACTTTACTTTTAATGAACAGTAATCACAATCATTGACAACCCTAATAACGTCTCACCTCATGTGTATAATTATAGATTTAATAAAATTGATGGAATTAAGTTCTGTTTTCGATTGTATTATCAAACCACAGACATGGTTTAATTTTTAATCATACTGTGAAGAGAAAAGATGTTTCTAGATTGTTTTGTTCATTATTATCATAACGCTAAGTCTAAGAACCCATTGCGTTTTACACTGACCAATAAAAGATTAATTATTAAAAATATGAGATGAACACACAACTACCAACCCTATCGCCATCCCAAGGTGCAAGTGTTGTAGGGTTCAGTTACTATCTACTAATAGTACTGCAGTTGCGTATTCTTCATTTGTCACTCAAGGACACTGAAGCTTCCTATTGATGAAAGAATTTCCAAATCGGATCAGTAATTACGGTGGCTACATCAAAGCTCACAAACATTACATTTTTCTCATTATAACATTACTGCAGATTTATTTATCTTTTATTAACTGTATTTTATGAAAGTATCGATGTGTGTACTAGCTGACTATAAACTTATACAATGGAAATGGCTACTAGAAAACGCAGTATGTTATTAATGCGTTGAAGTCGAAGTTAAAAATAGAAAGGTTTAACGTGACGGTAATGGAAAATAATACGCGTAGGTGACATATAGCAATTGCTTAACTGTGCGAGCGAGTTATAATAGACCCCTGTAATGGACTGGCTGCATAGATAACACCATTTTATTCGAATATAGTCAGGAGCAAAAATAAACACTGCTGTATTACCATGCAAAATTGCGAAGTTCTTTTTTATTTTGGATAACATTAAATGACTACACTTTATTACAATTGCATATCTGTAGAAAATTATACATTATTGCATAGTATGTTACCTTGCTTATAATAAGTTGTATTTTGATTTGATGTGAACCAGTCATTGGTGCACTTGGCGGTAAAGTTGGCATGACGCGCCATGACGCTCTCATGCCGTCATGCTCTTCACTGAGGTGTTTCACATCTGCCGGGCGTCCCGTGACCGCCAACTACACTACACATGGCGTATCATTTAGTACATTTTTACTTAAAAAATATATGTAGTAGTATGAGTTTCAGTTGTACGCAAAGGAGAAAAACTATTTGTTACAAGACATGCATTATCAGTTTATGACATATGAAATCAATTCTATGTCTGAGGTAAAAATTAAAAAACAGCATTGTTCTATAATAAATACATTATTAAGCTAGGGCTTAAAATAAAAAAATGAGGCTGTTATCACAAACGCACCTTGCCTTAATTATACCCTTTACGTTCCCATATTAATTTTTAATCGACATATCGCGTGAAACAAGTTTACTATCCAATTATTCAGTGGCCTATTTTTAGAACGGTTTAACTTTGGAAATGACAGCTAAGAATTAAAAAGTAAAATACATTTTACTGTATTCTATGAGGCATTTAGTTGGGTTTTTTAACTACATAGCTATTGTTTCGTACATTTATTGATTTTATACTCTATATTAATACATAAACAAACTGACTTTAAGGATTTCAATATTGACGTTGAAATTTCGTTGCTGTTTGTCAAATATTTTAATGTCGCTGTCGTTCGAAATACAAAATTGAATAATGACAAGAAACAATTTAAATGTCCGTTTTGTTAACCTAATTTAAAATTAAACTTAAAGATGCTGCGCTTTCGGGTGGACCCTTGACTCCTAACAAAAATTAGCACTTTAAAGTTTAATATTTCACAAACGGATTCTGCTAATCGAAAAATAGTCTTTACACCCTCTCAGTGTTTTTGAAATACCTATCCATCGATACCCCACACTATGGGATAGACGAAAACAAAACATCCCACTTTACTTGTAGGGGACAGGTGAGGTACTCTAAAACAATTTTTTCAAGATTTTATTTTAACACTTTGTCGGCGAGATTAATATATTAATATGCATACTCATTCAAAATTACAGCTTTCTACTGCTAACAGTCTGTAAGATGAGCCACAGACGGACGGTCAGACGTGGCGAAACTATAAGGGTACCTTGATAGAAACCCTACGGAACCCTACAGACTTAACTTTCTTTACTAAAAGCTATTAAAAGTGCTTTTGATTAACTAACAAGCCGTCATACAAATGTTAGAAGAGTTCATGTCAACATCAGTCCTATTTCAATGAGCTGTCCCACTGCTAGGCAGTGGTTCCTCTCGGTATGAAAAAGGTTATTCCACCATGTTTAATTAGTACACATGGTCACATTTCACAAACCTTCGGGAACATTACGGAGAACTCTCAGATAGCTATGTAGATTTATCTAAGAATGGTTTTCTTCATCGTTAAAGTAAGTGAAATTAATTTCTTATATGCAAATTCACTTCGAAGAGTCAGAGGTTCACCGGGGTTTGAACTTGACACCGTAGACGGAAGTGAGGAACCACGACGGAGCGGTTTTTATATAGAATTGCTTTACAAGTTCCTTGGATTGGAACGCTTACTTCTTAACTGGCTGTACACAATCAATAACACAGAATTCACTAAAGGACTTAGTGCGCTAATTTTATAGCGCACTAAGTCTTTTAGCACGTAGCAAGTTCTATAATTACTATATTACTTTCTTTTATCTATGGAAAAAATGTTTAAAAAGACGAAAGTATGAATATTTAGATTGCCCATAGCTGTAGATAATGTTAAACCTCATATTCAATCAAAGAACGTTAGGAAATCTTTCCTTTTATCGTTTCACTCTCTCTCTCTCCTGGTTCGCGTATACTGTTCAGCGGTAAGAACCCTAATTGAATAACAAATATAGTAAGGTTTCAGTTTTTTGGTCTTGTTTTAGTTGTTCAGTTTTTTTCCGGGAGTATTATTATGAACTAGCAGCGCCCCGCGGTTTCACCTGCGTAAGTTCCTATCCCGTGATAATATCGGGATAAAAAGCCTATGCGTTAATCCAGGTCACCAGCTATCTACATACCAAGTTTCATCGCAATCGGTTTAGTGGTTTTTGCGTGAAAGAGTAATAAACATCCATCCATCCATCCATCCAAACTTTCACATTTATAATATTAGGGGGATTAGTAGAATTCAAATAAAACGTTACTCTAACTTATAAACACAGATCAAATATACCATAGATACACGATAGTGGCTTTCAATAGTTCCACATACTTTACTATACAATGGATGTTTCCGTGAATATATGTTGTAATAGTTAGATACAAAAACGGCAATGCAACAACAGTGGGACGTATTCGGAAAAGGACTAAGGATTTTTAAATTATAGTTTGTTACAGTGCCATTATTATACTTAATAAAAATGAAGCTATGGTAAAATATTAACCTTATGGAAAGTACGAAATTTGCCTACTTTGCATTTCTAAAGCATACCTAAATCCTGAAACTTTACACCGCTAGCGCGGCCGCGAAGCGTCTGATAGCTCACTGTGTTTACAACTGCATTTGAGCACAGTTTATTTAGTGCCGTTTTTGAGCGCCGATCAAACAATGGTATAAATAATCCAAGAAAATAAAATAATAATTAAGCAAATCAACCAACAATATGTTTCTTTATAATTGTAATATAGAAAATATATTGATGAAGGTTTATTGAAGAAGGCTAAATAAAACAACGCTATGAACGGTTGAAGTGAAGCAGTTAGTATACAATCTAAAGGCGATTAACATCTTTGTACTTATAGTAATTCAGTAATCCTCGCCGCGGGCTACGACTTGTCATTTTATAAACCAGCAAAATGCCGATGCAACTGCAAGAACGTGAAGATAGCGTGCAATCTATCATCTTAATAATTAAGCCATTAAGTGGTTAAACAATTGAAAATAAACTATTATTTCGTGTAATAACCATGCAGGACTATAGAAAAATATAGAGCATATAAAAGCTGTGTCCTGCCTAAGTTGTCAATCAAGTGGAGTGTGTAATTTTGTTCTAAGATCGCGAACTAGTTCTGTAGCAAAAAGTAGTTAAACTCGTCATATTTAGCAATAACGTGTGAAGTATAAAGTGTTCAATGGAACGAATAAAAAAATGAATTTCGAGGGCTTTCGTTGCTTAATTTTATTAGCGTTCTAAAATTAATCTAAATACTTTAATAGCCTGAATCAAATCTTATTTATTGAAAATAGTTATCATGTCCGAAGATGTGTACAAGTCTGGAAATGACAATTGTTACATTTCAGTAGATAACATGCAAATCGATGCTAATAGATGTGAGAGCAAAATATATTTCTATTCAAATTATAGACGGTGGACTGGGCAAGAACCTGCACCAGATAGAGGTCTGAGGTTAACTTTCACTAATAGCGCAGGGTTGTGGACAAGATCGGCAATAATCGGTGCTGCAAGTACTGGCACTGGTAACCGCTTCCCTATACTACCGTGATAATCGAGATATCAAAAAGTCAGAAAACGCCTCTTCTTACGTCAGACCGAGGAGACGTGCCTCGAGTTTCCAAGAAGTTATCATTATATTTTAATGTATTACTTAGAATGTACAGTACAATAATACTTATTTGCAGCATATATTGTTAGATTCCAAACTTGCCTCTTTGCACATACACCCCTATTCTAACAGCCTTCTCGCTGCGCCCTAGCGAAGTGCTACTCATGGCTAATAGAATTGTTTTCTTATCGGTCATTACGCTCAAAAAGTGTAACTTGAATTAATATCAAAGAAAAAAAAATACTGCATAAATAAAAAATAAATAAATAATTACACTTGCATAAGTTGATGAAAAATGCTATCCAATAGCTTTACCGCGGCAGTTCCCGAGTGTCACACGTTTTTTTTTAACCATTATAATTATAAATAAAAAACCATACCTACTCAGAATTCAACTGATTTGGCGCTATCTTCTATTCAACCTCCAAGAACCATTTTCATAGTCTACATATAAAATTCTATATAGAAGTCATTATTTTTAACGTGCAGGGATTACTTTATGAGTATTATTCTCAAATTGCATTTTTCTCTCAAATGGACGTTTGAGACACGGACTCCCCACGGCGTTGAAGTTTTTAATTCTCAGGAGCAAGCTTCTCCCCAATTACCAATATCTCAAAATGGACTGGCTCTTCTGTCAAACTGACATTGTCCTGCATGTGTTATATATTTTGTATATCGTTTTCTTATTCCCTGTCAGCGTATCGCTATAACCATCTTTCAAGGTCAGTTCATTTCCATATACAGAGAATAGAACTCAAATATAAAGCTTTAAAAGGATGAATATTACGTAGCTGAATATTTCAATAGGTGTGGTCGAGCATAGTTGAGTGGAAAACAGTTGCAAAATATGACTTATTAAGACAGACCTCATGAAGCTTTGTATCAGTAATCTATCTATACAATATACATATATAAAAATTTCGTGTCACTTTGTTTGTTCGCGATGAACGATTCCTAAACGAATGAATCGATTTTAGTGAAATTTTGCACACTGTGTGCAGTTTGGTCCAACTTGAGACATAAGATTTTCTCAGTCTCATAGATTCATCTCAATTTTTAGTCACAATATTTTTTTATTGTAAATTATTTGGCCACAGCTACTCGTGGCCGTGTGTAGCCACTATAACAAAAAATAATAAAATAAAATTTAAAATTAAAGGCCCCCTTCCATGAAACGTGATTTTTTGTTGTCCGGGCTGTTTCTTAAGTAAGTACCGTAATAGGTAGACAGTTGAAGTTTTCACAAAGTAAAAGTTGAAAACGTCACGTTTGTTGTATGGAGGCCCTCATACAACAAACGTGACTTTTGGCGTTATTGTTAAATCTTGTACGATGGAACGAAATCCTTGTAATAGTAGTAGTACGAGTCGCACTTGGCCGGTTTTTTATTGTATCTATCATTATGTTTTCTTAAAGCTTTTTTTTTCTTAAAATTATATGAAAAAATCATTTATTTGTTCTTATATTTATAGTGTAATAATTTTAGTTTGTTTGTGTAGATACTAGAAAGTCATGCTTTCTAGTATCTAAGTTTATTCTCATGAGATCTCTTCATCTTGTAACTAGCAACTAGACGGCTCTTTTTTAATATTAAATATGTCAATTTTAGGTCTTTGTCTACTCCCAAATGCTCTCTTTGCATATGTTAACAAATTTATTTTTTATTATTTCGTTGGTCTCTGGAGTAACCGATTAGATTAGCACATTACAAAATTAAGAAATACTAGCCAGGTCAGTGTAGGATGGGTGACCATTCTTAACACATTGAGACCCGTCCATGCCTCGGAGAGCGTTAAAAAAAGTTACGATAGTTACAACT
Organism: Euplagia quadripunctaria; assembly: GCA_963859945.1. Classification (NCBI taxonomy): domain Eukaryota; kingdom Metazoa; phylum Arthropoda; class Insecta; order Lepidoptera; family Erebidae; genus Euplagia; species Euplagia quadripunctaria. The sequence goes on along the minus strand of OY982568.1, from coordinate 17,938,745 downwards.
AGAAAGTAGAACATAGGAAAATATATTAGTTTGTAAGAATCAGTAAACTTAAAATAAACCCTGTCTCTTACACTAGGGTCACTTGTATCGTAAGAGACAGTGAGACGTTATCGGTGGTTGGACTTGGTTGGAACTTGGGTTGTGGAGGTCTGATGGCAGTCGCTCCACGTAAAATATGAAAGCTGACCCCAACTTAGTTGGGAAAAGTTGCGGAGGATGATATTTAGTTAGTCTCTGCTTTATTTAATGAATATGAAGTAGTGCATGCAGTACCAGCACTGTAACATTGTAACATGTTAATTGAAAAAAAGAGATCGTGTGTATTTATAACCACGTTCTTATCTCGCAGTTTTTTATATCTGTTGATTGTGCTATATTTTTATTTAAGTGCTATCACAGTCTAAGCCACTGTTTTATTTTTAATATTATGGTATTACTTTGTAACCCATATAAGTTAATCCTTAGTAACACCTACGTAGTAGCGAGTTGCCATTTTAATTATTTTTGTTTGGTACCTATTAAAAAAAAATACAAATACTCACTATCTTACTAATATTATTAAAGCAAAAATTTGTGAGGATGGATGGATGGATGAACTGATGTTTGTCACCCTTTCACGCAAAAACGGCTGAACGGATCTGGCCGAAATTTGGCACGGAGATAGATTATAGTCTGGAATAGTACATAGGCTACTTTTATCCCGGGAAGAATGTGCGGTTCCCGTGGGATAGATCGCGGGCAACAGCTAGTCGAATACATTTTTTTAGAGTTACTTTTTTTAATAAAAGATACTAGCAAATTGTGGGTTAAGCCCTCTAGCTAAGTTCTAGAACCCGTATCCTAACTAACATCCTGATGAGACCCGTGACCACGATCCGTGCAAATCAACAGAAATGTTGGGTTGATAAAATTCTTAGTAAAACAAGGAGGAACCGCCCGTTTGGGACAGTACCTCCAGTCTACAGAAGACCGCAGTAAATGGTAGTTTTCTGATAGCGGGTTTATGTTACCAGAACTTCATGAAGGGATAGGATTATCACAACATAAGAGACATCACAGGCGTTGGTATTATTACATTACTGGTCTAACCATGCGCTTGTATAAAAAGAAAAGTCTAGCATCATTAAAATGATTAAAAAATTACCTTACGTTCTTCAATGAAGTCTTATTAATCTGAGTTGACAATCGTCTTCTTCGAAACACCTGAGAAAGAAACATAAAAATTTAAAACGTTTATATATTTTGTTTTTTTAAATTCACAGATAAAAAATTACTGGCTATTAATATCCGTCGTATAATTATTAATATCCTTTAATGCAAAGGTCAACAGACTTAGCAAAGTGTACATCGATAAACAGTTACTCAATATTACCTAATACGGTTGATGATAAACATATATACATAATAAAAAAGTACAGTACGTGTTACAAGCAAGTAACTATTATTACATTTAAGAATTATTATTTCTGCTTTAACCCCTTTTTCTGCGACTCTTTTAGTAACTACGTTTCTTTCAGTAACTGTTATATAAGATTCTACGTTTCTCCGTTATTTATTCAGGAAATTTTGTTCAATACAGATATAACAGTACAGAACGAACGAAGTGCAAACGAATGAAAACGAAATATTGAGTGTGAATACTAGAACAGTTGTATCTAACATACTAAAGGTTAGACATCCATGTTAAAACCGCTTTATTTCAATTTGTGTACTTTCTAAAATCTACTACTAAATCTATAACAGCATGCTGAATATGCTAAATACTCTATTCCGTGTAATTCTCAGATTGTATTTTGTTTTTTTTTTAAATTAGGAAACGGCGATAACTCTTTTGCACTTTGAATTCTTGAGGGTAAAATACAACAAGCTTCAACATTTTGATTAATTCTAAGAACTAATTATAACAGTAAACCTCTACTATTTTAAACTATAGCATAATAAGTGTCATGGCAACATGCGCTTTCCCATGTTTTAGTACTTAATGCTCATACGTGTATAATTATAGTGAATTTGCATACCGTATCGCGATGCGTATGCTCTGGTAATTGATTTTTATGGCTGGCATCCGTTTGAGGCTCGTTAAGCCAAGGAAGCTGTAAGCTTCACGCTCAGGTCTAATAATAATATTGTTTTATAGTCTACTGGTCATTTATTCTATTTTTTAGAGTATTACTAAGAAAGTCAAGCTAATTAAACTATTTAAAATTTCTACTTTTTAATTTTACTTTTAAATCCAACCCAACTGCGTAAACTGTTTACCTCACAACAGTATAAATGATGATGAAGGAATATAGCATAATGTGTAATGTAAGTAAGTGCAGAATAATTGAAGTAAATTTACATACACATCATAGAATACATACGTACAATATGGAGACACTCGTAACAAACAGCCTTCTTTGCAGACGTGCAATAGAGAAACGATTATGCATTAGCCAAGCACTCCAAAAGCATAGGCGTGTTGGTAACTTGCAAACTCAAACCAAACTGAGGGTCAGTTTGGTTTGAGTTTGCAAGTTGAGTTTTATGGGATAGGGTCAAACGACAAGACGGGTCACCTTATGGTAAGTGACTACCGCCTCCCATGGACACTTGCAACTCAAGAGTCACAAGTGCTGGCCTTTAAGGTGGGAGTAGGGGAAGGGTGGGAGTAGGAAATGGATGGGCCTCTGGTGACCTCACTCACTCGGCGAAACATAACACAATCATTGCTTCACGACCGGTTCTGTGAGGCCGTGGTATCACTCCGGTCGAGCCGGCTCATACGTGCCGAAGCATGGCTCTCACACTCAAAGGTTGCAGCAGCAAATTGTATCAGTGATCTAATGAATTCTAATGGATTAACAGGCAAACGTTACTCAATTATAATATGTCATAAGTTATCTACGAATCAAACAAATAACTGTCTTCTGGGGATTGAACCCGATCATTCAATACCGTTGTACTATCCGTACAGTTGGTAGGTAGGTAAGTATTGACTACGACTCAAACAAATTATTATAACACCTTTAATAGTGTATCGAAACACTAGACAATATCGATATTCACATTTACATGTACAGTCAGCAACGAGAATCTTACAGATTCTATATTTAGTTGACAAGTTACAAGACATCTCCAAAGATCTTAAGTCATACAAGGAACCATCCACATATTAATGACTAATATCACGTGAAATGACCGAAAATGAGAGTAACAATGACGGACAGTAACAAACTACTATCACTCACTTTTACGCTGACTCCGGAATAGTATACGGCGGATAAAATAAAACAAAAAAAAAAACAAAGTCGGTAATTTGATATTTATGTCCTCTCTGGACATAAATATCAAATTACCGACAGTGTGTATAACAAGTATAAATTTAAAATCATCACCCAAACTTCCTTCAACAATAAGAAAAGAGCTGATGATCTTCGAACGGCTGAACAGATTTTCTTGAATTATAGCTAAGAACACTTTCAGAAAGTGACTTTACCATCTTTTAAACAAAAGTAAACTAAATGAAAGTCGGTCCATGCGTACAGGAGTTATAATGCCACAGACTGACACGATCAACTTATAACACCCCTCTTTTTCACACATGCTTTTCCTGGTGTACGTACCTAGGTGCACATTTCTAAACAACATAATAAATCATGAAATTCCAAGTAAATTTTAATGACTTAGTTTTTTTACGCAGACATGTTCAGAAAAATCTGACATCTGTCAAATCATTCAATATATATGAATAAAATATGACCATACCTTTCTGCACCATTCTGTATATCGTCGTTGAAGTGACAATACCTCCTACCTAACATTTTTTATGAAATCGACTTTTTAATGCATTAGACTTAAAATTTAATTTAATTAATTTAACGGTGTGAACATTACATTAAAAGTTATTTAAAACTTCTGTGATCAAAACCTAAGCGGTAAATCGTTTTTTCCTTCTGTAAAATAAGCATATCCACAGTTAGGAGGTATTGTCACTTCGTCGACGATATGTCACTTGTTGTAGAGGTTTAAGAGATTTCTTTTGCAAACTGTACTCGTTAATATTTATCTCCCGCAAAAATGAGTTACTGCAAATAAGAACATTGTATTCACCATCAGATTCTGAACGTAAAACAATACATTCCTCAGTATAACGGTTGGAATAACCTTTATAGTTAAACTCAATTTGCTATCTTGTAAGTTTAAATATTCAATCAGTGCAGCTCGACCGGAATTCACAGTCCAAATAGGAAATGGCGCTTAACAATGTACCAGAGATAGAGCAAATCAAAGGCGCTAGATATCCTGGTACTAATCTATAACCGTAGGCAATAGGCAATCTATTCTGATAAGATAGGGAATAAATCTTATAGGAAGCCCGGTACCCATTAGTGGTTACCGGTATGGATACAATGGGTATGTACAGGAATTGGTATTGGTGGCCAACAGAGATTATGTCTGTTGACCGCCAATACGAATATGTAATATACCGCTACGTTAAAAATGTTTGGTACAGATTCTTGTTTACCAAATAAATAAATATATATAAATACAGTTTAATGGATATGATAATTAATTTTTGATCATAAATTCGAAAATAACAAAATTTCATTTCGAACATCCTCTATTGCACCAGCCAAGGGAGAGACTTAGACAAGGTGGAAGCTAACAGCAGTCACTGGCTTAGCAGATACATAAATATCTTCATTCCTAAACTTTGTTCATTCACCGATATCTATGCAATCTTTTAAAAGCCTTCTAGTTTGTTTAGGTTAGAAGGCGTGTAAAGAGGTTCTAATTGCAATATTTACATTTAAATCGAGTGCACCTTCGTTGTTGTCGTGTTGTTGGGCCCAAACCGATGTTAACACGGCGCTCGCACGCAAGTTTACTGAACAGGATTTATCGACAAACTTAGCAACAGGCTGACCTACAAACTATACCATTCTTGGTTCCTTTATGCTTAATGCTGTTTCAATATAAGGTAAGCATAGAGGTAACATGAACCTTGCCTACTTCAATATTTGATGTCTATGTAAATGTTTAGATATTGTTAGTTCCTTGTACCTTGGTCAAACATAGCGTGTTTGTGTTCTTTGTCAATATGTACCTGTAAAATGATTCTACATAGTTCTCTTAAAAGTTCTATTGTAGTTATAGAATCCATCCAAGATCAAAGTTAATCAAACGGTGCAGAACCGGACGGATGGATGATTATAGATGAACTAGAAGTAATGTAGAGACAGTGACGGACAAAACGGTGACAGAAAATCTACAAAATGTTTAATAACATCAAATTCTGCTAAAAAGTAAGAATTACAGGAAAGAGCACCTAAATTTCAATGACATCTTCTGACTCGGAGCAAAAACGGGCCTCGAGGAATCCCTCCAAGCCCTTGAAGACTATTTAACCTTTAACCTTCAAAAGAGATTTTGAAATAAAATTCAAGTCAATTTACATGTCGGTGAATCCTGCAACCTAGCATTGACAGGTATTATAGCACATAGCGCACGTTTGTGAGAAGATATTGTGTTTCTTTTACATTTATCAAGGACTAGCAGCGCCCCGCGGTTTCACCCGCGTAAGTCCCAATCCCGTGGGAATATCGGGATAAAAAGTAGCCTATGCGTTAATCCAGGTCTCCTCTTCTCGGTTCAGTGGTTTTTACGTGAAAGAGTAACAAACATCCATCCATCCATCCAAACTTTCACATTTACAATATTAGTGGGATTGTATAAAAATAGGTAAGAAAGGGGGACAGTCGGGGACTAGAAATTTTGACATCCACCGAGCTGGTTAATTGTGGAAGCTCGTATATAAAAGCGTTTGATGTATTTGTTGCTCAAATTTATAATTTATTTCCAGATACCAGACTTCAATTTATGACAAACCATCCCATCCGGAGGAGCGTGGTGCCTGTATCGTGGTCGCCATAATTATCGTGTGAATATGTGGTACTACAACATAGGTACTTATATATTATATACATGTACTTGTGTGTTTATGTAACGGCTATTTATATTTACTAGTGGTCGCCCAGTGGTCGACATTCGACCATAATTAATTTAAGTTATAAGTTTGAACATTATTAAGGTTCTATTGTCAATCAATTATAGACAAATAATACCAAAAACAAATACAGACTCGATTTGACCATAGAATTCCAAATAAACAAAAGAATATCTATGCATGTGTGTATTAAATACACGATAATTAATAGTAGTGTGTGTATCGTGTTATTTATTGAAAATAATGTATTTTTACGCATAATAAAAAAAAAAAATATTAGCATTCGTCACTTCTTCTCTGTATAAACTATAAGTGTGCGAAATTTCATACTCCTCCGTCGGCCCAATTTTCGTAAAAAGGGATCCAAAGTTTTCGCTTCACGTATTAATATATAGATATCACGTTAATATTATATTCTTTTATTTAAATAATTTAAAAGCAAATAAAGTGTAACTTGAACTCACCCACGGTCAAACCCTGTTACGGTTTTGTGGGAACAGGTAATAAACACGTGAATTACCTGTATTAATAATAATAAATAAAATAAAAAATCTTCTCGATAAAGCCTGACGAGTGAGTATAAGCACATGAAAGAAAGTGCTACTGTAAAGGTATAGATATAAGGTATCGGAATTGATAGGGTTAGACCAGTTTGTGATGTATTTATCAACTGTCAGTGTGGTGTTACCGTCACAATCATCATATTATATGCTAAAACGCAATTACCAAAAAAAAGTTGTGTTAACTCGCAACGAGACATTACACATCGATAACATGCCATTTGTTGTGCGACATGTCGACAGACCGCAGCGTTGACGCTATCTTTTCAGTTTTTATGATTGTTCTGTACTTTAAATCAAAGATTGTAAAATGGAGGCCAAGGAATGCAAAATGAAAGTTAAAAATATTACAAGCAATTTTTCACTATGCGATGTCATAAATATATGGCTTACATGAAAGAGCTTGCTTGAATTGTAAATTATAAATTTTTTATTCAAATTTATTTTTACATAATCAGCTGGGTTATCACTCTTTTAAATAACTGCTGTCGCCATTTTGCAATTGCATTTTATTTAAATTTAACAATGTTACACAAATATCTTATCTAATGTTTAAATTAAATATTAGACATCAAATATCGGTTAATAAAATATGTATAATCGCAAAATTTTTATGTCATACATTTTTATCATTATTTTTCTATTTTCTTTAAAAAAGACAACTTCAGCATTAGGAATTACTTCTGTGTCGCGGGGGACTTTACAAACATACAAACAACGGACACAAAGAACACCCAGACTCGGTGGGAATCGAACCCACGACATACGGCATAGCAGTCAGGGTCACTAACCACTAGGCCAACAGGCCAGTTCTTTATTACAGATCTTCCTTTGTTATTTAAAGTTTTTAGTATTTTTTTTAGTTCCTTTATATATGGACTTTTCTTCATAGTGTAGTTTCATACTAGTCATGGCCTTTCATTTGATATCCTTATTAAGAGGGTCGTAAAAAAATTGCACCTAATCAGACATTTTATGGCGGCGGCCGTGTTTTCGGTTTTCTTCTAACAATTAGTTTTATTTGAATATGCGCTAAAAAGAAATAATCGAAATAAACATAAAAATACATTCCCTATTATTATTTAAACGGTAATTAACGCGATCAATAGGTATTACATACCTTTAAATACCCTAATATTTCGACCAGGTTTTTTTTTATGGTATAGGGGGCAAACGAGCAGACGGGTCACCTGATGGTAAATGACTACCGCCGCCCATGGGCACCTGTAACTCGAGAGTCACAAGTGCGTTGCCACCCTTTAAGGTGGGAGTACGAGCAGGGGTGGGGGGAGGGGGAGAAGAACCGCACTCACGCGGCGAAATGCAATAAAGCATTGCTTCACTGACGGTTTCCTAGGCTGTGGTATCGAGCGGAGTCGAGCCGGCCCATACGTGCCGAAGCATAGCTCTCCCACATAAAAAAGGTTACACGAAACGCAAAAGTTTAAGTTAGTAATATCTTCCTAACATTCCTTTATAAAGCTATGAAGTTACGTTGCTCATGCAATGTACCTAACTTCATAACAAATATGTTTTACAAAGCAAAACAAACCAACATAAACATCTCAACACTTGTATTTGTTAAGGCGACAAACGTCAGAATACAGTGTACATTCATGATTTGCACAGTAGCACAGATTATAATAGATAGTCCATTGATACCGAGTATCGTGTGCCCCCCGGCGCGAAACACAGGCTAGGTGCCACAGATAAGATTTATACGAATACGATTGACGTTTCTGGACTTATATGTAAGTCAATCATTCGACATTCAGCCAATCTATTTCGAACACTTGCATGACAGCTACTGTCAATTATTTTAATAGTACTGATATTTATGTTTTAGTATTGGTATGAAAGTAAGAACCTTATTGGTTTAGATTTTTTTGTTTTTATAAAAAACTGACTTGCTTTTATCCGAGTATATTAAATTAAATGGTCAGAAAGCTCATTTAGGCGTGTTCCATTTTGTCACACTCCTACAATTTAGATATTTTCAAATTTCTTTTTTGTTTACTTTTAAATTTAAATTTCATATAAAATGTGAATTTAATAAGTGGATAAGCCCAACTATAAAAATAAAACTCTATAGACATGAGTAAGTTCATGCCATGAATTAACTATAATCTGAATTAATACGTTTTCACATGATCGCGGATATCAGTACTTAAGAACGTAATTAATGAGTAACACCGCCGACCTTTCTCCATTATGTAACAATTTATTACCTCCGGATTGACTATCGATAGTAACTGATACAAATCAACGGCCCTATACTGATCAATCGATTACATTTAAGTATATCAAGTGCCGCATTCGATTAATCGCTTGAACAGTTTAGGTCGGCGAATGAAATCACAGTTGCTAATGTAAAACGTTTTTATTCTAAATGCACTAGGTAAAAGGATTAGAAAAGCTAAGCCATTGTTCAGATTTCATATTTTGATTTAGATGTTGCATGTTGTTTAGTTTCATTTATAAACTAGCTAGATAACTAGCTAGATGAAACTAACTTTCTATTTTTGCATGGCATTTTTGGAATTTGGTCAGAAAAATGTCTGTTTTGTCTTGTTTATAATCTTGGTCTAATCTTGGTTTAATTGTAAAAGGTAAAGGTATAAATTTTGCTTCATCTTAAAATATTGCTTTAATCTATGCCACGACCATACCATGAGCCTTTCTTATACCTAATGCGTAGTAATTATGTGATTGTATACTTTTTTGATGTAGTGGTTGAGTAGTGTATATAAATTCAAATTTTAAAATTCATTTTGAAACAAGAACGTGACAATTTTAAGAAGAAAGTAAACTTATATTACGCAATTTGAACGGACACGTTTCACGATTTATTAATAAAATTATTGCATTTTTTAACAGCCTCTAAAACAGCACTTTTCTTGAATATCCAAAATCGGTCCGTTGTCTCTTTAGAATAAAGATTATATTAGCCGGAAACATTGTAAGACTGCTTTGGTAACATTGTAAGACTGCTTTGGTATTTATTTTAAAGTAAATTGATTTATTCATTGCAATTTGAGAGTTTAAAACAAACCAGTATTTATGAACTTTATCGAACACATGATTATAAAAAATATTTATTGATATTTTGGCCGCACTCTTGACAACGTAAGTGCAGCTCCGAAAATATTGCCATCAATTTTAGAAAATTGGTCTTTATAAAATCCCTTAGGGTCACAAGATCCTGGGCTAACAAGTTTCACAAACCGCAAACTCGCTATCGGAATTGCAACTGATACCAAACCGCAGCAGGATTATTTCAACTAGTTGGATTACAGAGTTTGTATTTCAAACAAATAACTAGACAATTAACCTTACTTTCAATATTACGTTCTAATGTACTGAGGAATGTTTGCTGAATCTATTTATTGCAGGAACAGGAATAAAACGTATTAATCTCTTGCATCATTTGAAATAAATGTCAAAAGAGATACCCACCAACTGATTAAACATTTAATAAAAAAAAGGTATTTTTATTTTTCTTTCCACATTCATTTATTCTATGAAAGTCTAGAGTTAGCCCTTAGGGTTCCTTAAAAGGGTCGATAAAATAGCATCGATATGGTGACGGTGGTGTTTATACACACACCGGTTCGTCACTTCGCAATTCTAAGCCATAGTAGCCAGTGTAGGGAATGAGTATTTTATTCTATTAATAGTGATGGGACAAAAACTCGCTCGGTCCTGAATGGTACGTTGTTAAAATTCTATGACAAGTCTTCAATCTTTAACTAACAAAATTGCCTAAGTACTTCTTGTTTTTATTAGATTTTAATGAAAAGAAATTGATTATAAGCAGGATAAATTTATTAGCGTTGTTAATTATGTTGTTACGTTGTTAATGTATTTAATTAGGGATTTTCTTTCTAGGGTACACCTGAGGCCCCGGTTATTAGACCCGGTGATGGAACACTTTGTGGTTTTAGTTGGTTCGAGTCCGACATACCACCTCGTCATACATAAAATCAATAACGTACATTGCTATTTCTAATCTCATTGGCTGTAAGATCGAATTGTTTGATTACAGGGTTGGGAAAATTGTTTTTGTATTATTCTGAAAAAAACCGGCTAAGTGCGAATCGCACTCGCGCATGAAGGGTTCCGCACCATCATACAAGATTTAATACTATGTAGGTACTTCTTTTTTGACCATTATTAAGATCGAGCAAAAAAAAGCCAAAATAAAAAACGTTTCTAGCCCTAGGAGCCCCCTTTAATTTTTAATTTGAGGGAGAGCCATGCTTTGGCACGTATGGGCTGGCTCTACCGGAGGGATACCACGGCCTCACAGAAAACCGTTACGCAATGCTTCGACTGATTTTGGCTAAATGAGTGAGGTTACCAGAGGCCCTAACCCCTCCCTCTCCTCCTCTTTCCCTCTTCTCCCCCTTCCTCCACTCTTCCTCTGCCCCCCTTCCTCTACTCCCACCTTAAAGGCCGGCAACGCACACGTGACTCTTGAGTTGCAGGTGCCCTTGGGCGGCGTTAGTCACTTACCATCAGGTGACCCGTCTGCCTTTAAGGCAGGAGTATGGGAAAGGGGGAAGAGGGGGAGAGGTGAGGAGGGGGAGAGGGAAGGGTTAGGGCCTCTGGTAACCTCACTCACTCGGCGAAAAGCAATGCAACGTTGCTTCACTGCTGGTTTTCTGTGAGACCGTGGTATCACTCCGGTCGAGCCGGTCCATACGTGCCGAAGCATGGCTCTCCCACGATCAAAATGTCTAGTCTACACAAGTCTAATTTCGCTATAATTTGAGATGAATTGGCATTTTTTTTTGTGTAACATCAAGCACATTAAATTTCGCCGCTCTTCGTTGCGGTTCACGTATCTAGTGAGAGTGAGAGTCGCCATCATTTAAGTTAAAGTATTGAACCAAATTGATGTAATGACTGCGTAGCACGTGACTCAACGACCGTAGGTTTTATTTTTATATTTTACAGACAGTAAAGTAAATGAAACTAGGTGAGACATCGCTGTAAGACCTGAAGAGAAATTTGTGTCTGGACTTGATTTGTGTAGACGTTTTCACAGTTTAGGGGTCGTCCATTACTAACGTGATGTTTTTTAACATCTTTTTGGAACTCCCCTATCCCATGGTGATACATGGTGAGGTTTTAGACTAATCCCCTACCCAAAATCACGTATATTTTTTTTGTACAAAGTATTTTAAAAAAGTTTAAATAAAGATATAATCTAATGATAAAAATTAAGCGCCGTGATAGAAATATCCAGATAGACATTACGGTTGAAGATTGTTACTGACTGGCATAAAAATAATAAAGGAAAAGTGTAATCAGGTGATAAACACAGACTTACTGGCAACTGACAAGCGGCAGACGGGGAAATCATTGCCTGGCAACTGCGACTCACGGTCACACACCGCTTTTAGTTTAGAAATCGCGCGTTTAACGAAAAAACAAATTCACGTGATGTCTCTCTAACCCTCCGCCCCACTTTTGTGATATTTCGTGATTTTTTCGGAATCCCTCCCCTCCTTTCGAGCCCCGCGTGATTAATGGACGACCCCTTAGGTGTATGAAAAACAGTTCTGTCTGTTTGTTATTTGATTTGCTATCGATATCTTTATGGTAGCAATGTCTGAAATGTATATAGAGAACTGATAATGTTTTACGGAAACTAAAGGTACATTATTGAAGTCATACTAGCGGCACATAGACGTTTGATATCTAACTCATTCTTGTATAATATCACATTCAATTCAACGTTTTACAAAACATGTATCATCAATAGTAGCTTAACTACTATTGATGATACATGTTTTGTAAAACTATTGGTGCTAAAGAAATATAAAAAATGGCTTTTTAGTCTATATTACACACTGATTCAAGTTACATGACGATTAATTACGATAGAAATACGTAACATATTTCTAAATTACGTATTCGTAAATAGGTAACGTTTTATAATAAAACTAGCAGTTCACGCGCGGCTTCGCTCGCGTGTATTTAGTTGTATATTTGCGCGGATCCCTAATTGTTTTTCCAAAATAAAAGTAGCCTCAGTTACTCCTTATAACATCAGCTATCTGCCTGTGAAAGTCCCGTGGAAATTGGTCCCCCGTTCCTCAGATTAGCCAAAATAAACAGACAGACAGATAGACAGACAAAAATTTAAAAACTAATTTTTACTCATAGGTATCGTGCAAATAACTGTATGAGCTTAAAAAATACCTATTATTTCGACATTACAAACAGACACTTCAATTTTATTTATTTGTATGAATAATTAATAAAACAAACCAAAAATTGTCCCTATTACTTATTAAAATAAAATAAAACTTAATTTAAAGACCCTTTAAATAACATTAATTTGTTGTACACCCTAAGCAACAAAAGGAAGAACGCGTTTTTTGTTTGACGGCGCTGCTTCCATCTTAAGCTCTACCTAAATAAAGACACCTCTACAGAAAGACCGAGACGGCTCTGCGGAGAGACCGAGACAGCTCTACAGAGAGACCGAGACAGCTCTACAGAGCAGAGGATGTTTCTACTGTAGTAGATAAATGGCTAAGAAACGGACAGTTTTGCCATTTATATGTTCTGGAATAGACCTCCGTTTGGCCCAAACTGAAACTGATCGACATCGGACGGTTAGACATGGGGTCTTTCGGGGTTGCAAAGAGGAAAAATTTAAAACCTCTGGCAAAATTACCCAGCGGCAACCAGCGGGATTGCTACTTTTGAATTTGTTTGAAAATTTTTTATTGTATAATTATATTATATTTTTTGCATTATAAGTTGCTACTAAAAAACGTGATGAACTTATGTATTTCACGGTTGTATCTGTTTAGCAAAATAGCTAATTCTGAAATAGTTTTGGTATTGTTCAATGTGCAATTAATCACCGTTGTAAAGCGGGATCCATGTAAGTCTACAGCTATGCGACTTTTTACCTGGAAACCCCGTTAGGTTTATAGTTACGAGCTTAACTACGTGCAATCGCCTAAGTGTCCCGTACATATTTTTTAATAGCACTGCATCACTTTTATTTGCGTTGTAAAATACAGCAACACTAACAAATAACTGTTACGGAATACGGTCTTGTACCACACACAGTTCAATCCTACTAAATGCAAGGCGGTTGCAAGATCCCAATGCAATAATGCTACACTTCAGTAATAAGTTTAAGAAAAATATAGTTTTAACACGTCACTATGGTCAAATTTGTGTTATTATTTCGTGTTTTGCTGTTATTAGAGTTGCGCAACAGGTATCGATTTCGAAATCTCCCTGGTGGTGCACAATTGTTATTCATTGCCTGCCATAATATTATTATTGTATTCCAATCGGATCATTTTCTGAGCCATTACAATGAATCGAGTGATTCAAAAGCATCGATAACAGCACTTACCGGCGGTGCCGTCTAGTTCCGTTCTAATTTCACCGACAATGAAAATCATCTTTCCACCACAGACAATTTTGAAGTGTGTAATTATTTTTTTAATAAAATGAGTGTAAAATTACTGTGTCATTTACAGTGTCTTTCGAATTTAGATTTATAATGAGCCGTTTATAAATGTTATAGACGAATCGTGAGTTAAATTTTTCCATTGTTTTTGAAATACAAAGATTCAGTTTATAGCTACAAAACTTGCAAGGTGGGAACTTTAAATAGATTTAAAAGCGTTTTAGTTGTAACACGCTACTAGTTTGCTTTTATTACGCTTGTAAAGCATTTAGCAACATTGTATGAATAATAAAATATTCTCTAGCCTTTTACACATCCATTCCCATCGTTGAAGCCAATTATATCGGTTTATTTTGCCTTATTGTCCGTTTACTTCAAGTGAAAGAACTGCGCTATATTTAAATGTTTCTCTTAAATAAACAAAGATTTTTAAAATGCAATGTTTACATGCGGCCATATCTTAAAATTGATCATCAACAATTACTGTTTGACAGAGCATTCCTAGGGTTCGTTAGGGTAAGACAGATGATTATTAAAAGTTAAAAGATAATGTAATTATTCAACTGCTATCCTTGGCCCCAATAAAAAGGTAATTGCATATCGTTGTAGCAGATAAGAAGTAGGGAATGAGTTAATTATAAAAAAGGTTTGTTTTTTTTTATTAGTCATTCTGACAGCGTTGTTTATTATCTGTTTTTTTTTATCTAGATTATAAAGTATTCAATATCTTGGGTCTGACGTACAAACCCAAGATATTGAATTGATTATTGTTAACGAAGATGATAAATTACATTAACGGATAATGGGGATCTAGTATTTATTATTTTAATAACAAATGTTATTAAAACAATCAATATAATTTGTATATGTGTATAATTTTAATAGATTATACACATGTACATATTATAAGATTTACAGTTCCAAGTTACATTTAATCTAGTCATACGAGCAGAACCTCCCGTTTAAAAAAAAAATCGTGTCGTTTCGACTCTTTGCAATGAACAAAACTGTAAAATGTTGAATTATTATTACTATTGATATTATTATATTATTATTATTCTCTTTATTCATCTTTTACCATATTAATTACATTTTTAAATATGTACATAAAATATTTATTTAAAAATATAAAAAATAGTAGACCACCGACATCGGGTACAGGGACCAAGATACCGGTGGTTAGGGCTCCAAAGACAGGAACCTCCTCACTATACGGGTCGTGTCGAGAAAAACTGCCTTCTGAATCAGTCCCTTGATCCAGCCGTCTAACGCGAGCCTTTTAAAGTGTTGATCGAGGCTCTTGGCTATTAATTGGCGTATTATTATTATATTATTATTGTATTATAATACGTGATTTTATACAATTATGAAATTGATTATATTATTATTATTAAATTGTAATAGTAATCATCAAAGTGTAATAGTAACTATGACTTTAGCTATTTAAAAAAATAGTTGTGTTAACTTTTCTGTCCTTCCAAAAAAATCATGTCCCTCAAAATTTGCACGGAGAGAAAGTGAATCGATGTATCTTGTGCCCTTTTGGTTTTGAACAACTTCCATATCGCAAAATCGAGGGGACGAGTTAATTATAAAAACTTCTCGTTTTTCTCAAGCGCCGGTATTTACGATAGCGTAAATGTCAGATGCACAGCTAACGAAATGCCAATTAATTACTCCACAGTCCTCATAAATATGGTAAGTGTGACTTATCTTAATCCTCACCAATATTATAAAATGCGAAAGTTATTTCTTCTTTTTATATCAAGTAATTACGGAACAACGTATCGACGTAATTTCTCAATATGAGAATAGTTAATCCTATTCGAGTAGGGGAGACCGGGGATAGTTGGCTATAGGGGTAGGTAGACTAATTATCAAAAACTCGACCTACGTGAAAGTGTTGTGTCATACAACAAGCCACGAATAATCATTGCCTCCTCCCACTAAGTTGTCAGAAATGCAGCATCGCGCACTCAGGTCATTTGGAAGCAGGAGCATAATATCAAAAAACTGTATAAGTAAGTAATATTTGTCTTAGTAATATTATTTGTAGTAAGGCCTATAAATTCGTTGTTATTTATTTTCAAGCCATTTAAAATAATAGTTTGATGGTTTAAACAGAAATATGGTCAACTGTCCCCGATCTCCCCTACAGTGATATAAAATGCGTATTTAAATTCTGTATAAATTCTTCCAACCACGTGATTTGCTGCTGATTGGGAAGACCCCCGACTGATGTTTAGTTTATGTAATGGCTTTTAATAATAATATATATCGTGATCAATAATTGAAGCATTTAATAGGTAGGTCAGTATACATTTGTGCCAAAGAAAAAAGATAATGGCCGTATGTTTTGACTTAGAAGCTTGATTCTTTTGACAGCTTCAAGGGACCGCTGACATAACGGATTTTCCCCTTTACTTGTGCTGTGAGACCTTGCTTCTTACCTAATTTCATGATTCTAGGTCAATGGGAAGTACCATATAGATTTAGATTTCCCTACTAAATGTTCAATTTGGTCAAATCTAAGACTTGAGTGCCCATATCTTTTGATTGCGTTGATTTAGAAACTTGATTTTTTACAGTTTCAAGGGACCGCAGACCGCGGAGGAACCCTAAAAATTGTGAGGTTTTATTATTTATCGCATCAAATTTTATATGTATCTATAATTAAATACCATTTCTAGGAATATTGAAACTTGTAGTGAACTCGCTGTGTTTCGAAAGTTTCTGCATCAACAGGTTCCATGTATTAGAGTGAATTAATGAATTAGTCGTTGACTCGCGGTGTAAGTTGGAGCTTATGTTTGCAGGCGTTCGTGAGATACCTACTGGATGTTATTTTCGAGTCGCCAATTTTTTTTTTGCTAGTATATTCTTAGTAGCAGCACGAAATCTGACATTTCTATAATATACCTCTGGGTTTTGAAGAAGGGAGGAGAGAGGTACAGGGATATACAAGTGTGATAATATTATGATTATGAACCGAATAATAAAACGATATGTAAGCAAATTTTGGGAAAACTCATATTAAACAACTGACTCGTCTACTGAGAGAACCGTCTTATTTAACAAATAGCCCGTTTTCCGCAGTTTCATTGCGTGTATGGCCACATAATATTGCTTTGTCACGTGATATACATATGCGTGCAAAAATTTCAGCTCAATCGGAAACCGGGAAGTGTGTCAAATTAAACTTGCAAGATTTGATTACAGAAAGACAACAGGACAAGTGAAACTAAATAAAAGTTTGCAATAAAAAAGGCTCTAAGAATTAACATTTTCAAGAAAAACTGCATGTGCATCCAGTTTTTCTATTATCGCATCGAAAACTTCATTCTTATTCTTATACTAGCAGTTCCCGGGCGGCTTCGCTCGCGTGTATTTATTTGTATATTTTCCAAAATAAAAGTAGCCCCTTTTGATCCCTAATTCTTTTTCCAAAATAAAAGTAGCCTAAGTTACTCCTTGTAACACCAGCTATCTGCCTGTGAAAGTCCCATGGAAATCGGTCCACCCGTTCCGGAGATTAGCCGAAAAAAAACAGACAAACAGACAGACAGACAAAAATTGAAAAAAACAATTTTTACTCATAAGTATCGTGCAAACAACTGACCTTAAAAAAATCCTATTATTTTGACATTACAAACAGACACTTCAATTTTATTTATTTGTATGGATTTTAATAAACATTATGTTTACATTTACGTTGTCTTAACTTTAACTAACACTTTATCAAGTTTGTATTAATTTCTAATATCTCACCGCCCGCCACCGTCGCGTCGTGTCGGAAGGATTATCTTCACACTTTCAAACCGGAACGGTCACGCACTTCCTAGCGCTAAAATTGTAAAATGACCTGCCTGGTTTTACATACCAGTACTATTACTACTTAGAGACTTTAGTATAGGGTTCGTGGAGAGGCGGTTATGATTCCGGATGTCTTAATAAAAGCTGTTCTTGGATCCCTCCTATTTTAGGCGCATTACGGCACACCGTGTGGTTTTAGGCGGTTCGATTCCGACACACCGCCCCACTGAAAATCTCGGTGGGGTGACGGCCCGAGGGGGTTTCCACACGCAAAAAAAGGGACAGTTATGACGTCCCAACACAGGATTGCCTGGCGGACCGGATAAACATCACTTTTTGGTGAATATATAAAAATCTCCACACGGGGATACGTATAATGCTTACCTCAATTTTAGCGCGTGGCGGATCTACATATGTACATAGATTACGTTTATCTACAAAATGCACGTCTGCTTATTTCATTTATTTTAAAAATTGTTTTTGAAATCTTGATAAAATTAATTTATTCGTTTTATAAGTAGAATAAGCGATGTGATAATTTATAATCTGATAATGCTAAGGTAATGGACTCATAATCCGAAATATACCCAACTAGCAAAATGCTTTTAGCTACCGCAGCTTATAATGCTTTAGATCTCAAACTTATCGGATAATGGCTTTAGTCAATGGGTATATTACTTGTAAGTGCACTTTACAATGCCTTTACAAGACTACAGCGAGAAATGTACCTATATCAGCACTCCATATGAGTTATACTCTCACCTAAATACTGAAGCATTAATAATGCTCTAAAACTAGCGCGGCTCTATTAAAGTGTGTTTATAAGATTCTTACAAGACTATTTTTTTACTACAAGGTTTTGAAAACGCTTAGATTAATGCAAACTTTGCTTAAAATCCTGTAAGCTAAGAATGGTTGATTATTATAGGAGCATTAGCATTAATTTTGACAAAATTTCGTCATTTATGGTGCTTAAGCTCCTAAATTAGTCTTATTTTAGTAATTCAAGGTCATTACATTATGCAATTATTCGTAGCTCTTCTGAGAAGATTATTTAAATAATAATAATATTCGTATAGGTACGGACCATTTCTCATTCAACAAATGTGAAATTTTTGTAGTTTCAAAAGTACCAGTCCATGGTTTTTATTTTCATTTGAGGAACCCCGATTTACACAATGGCTACCATATAGACAAGTAAACATCACATAAATCTTAGTGCAGTGCAAAGATTCTATAAAAGCATATCATTTAAAGCAAAGGTTCGTGCTCTCCTCTTCCGTAAATTGGCGGAGTCATCAGAACAGCAGAAATATAAATTTTGTATTTATAATATATATACTTATATTTAAATATTCTTGTATGTATGTATCTAAGTATATATTAATTTATTTGCCTTTTTTTCCTTATCTCACTCATTCTTATACATTTTAATGCACCTACTTCATTCATTTCTACATCACCCTTGCCTTTGGCATTAAGTCCGCCTGTGTACACATTGTGCATAAAGTTTTTAAGTAAAAAAAAGCAAATCTACAAAGCATAATTCTTGTAATAGTCTCAGTCAAAACAATGCCGACATTTTATTTCTTATAAAAATAATTAAAAGACCATTATATTGCGGGGCAATAAAAATTTACGGAAAACCCACATAAATATTGACAGAAAACTTATTAATATTTCACTTTCAGTACATTTTATACACATATCATATCATACCATAATATATCATCACTTCAGAATCATTATGTCCTTGCTCATTCAATGTTACGAAAATATTATTTCAAAAAACTAATTTTCTCGGATTCGCAATGTAACTGGGTTATGACATAATTTTTATCTCATGTTGGCAAATTTTAGGAACTGAAGCACAAAGTAGTGCGGTTACAAGATAATATTAAGACTAATTTAGCACGTTACAAAGCTCTTATAGGATCAAAGTAAGACTAGACGTCTTGAGATTTGTGCCCAAATCGGGACTTGTAACACACTACAAGACAAACTACAAGTCTAACACGTAATGTACAATGCTATAACTCTTGGCAAAAGCGCATTGGTGACTTTTATAAGACCACTTTTTGCTAGTAAGGTACACTTTTGGACACCATTCAGTGCCCATTTAAAATTTTTGATTAAAAAGTAAGAGTAATGTTCGACAGACGTTACATTTTTTTTTACAAAACGCTAGGTGGGTACAGTTCGATAATTTGACTTCTAGAAATTAAACACTTTTTTTGCTATTTAAACCTTATTTAAAACTAGTAGAGAGAGAAACTAGCAAATATCAGTATTATTCAATACGAAGATAATTGAATAACGGTAAACTATTTTAACATCTACATTTTTAGACAGACGATTTGACATTTTTTGTTGGCAAGGTACTCTGCCTTCTACGGCAGCCTTTGGGGCTTCTGAGTTTAATTTTCTACGCCTGTGCGTCGTTTTGTCTGTCATATAGTTATATTGTGATAATATTATAAAATTGTATTTTCAAATTCTAGTACGTTATGGCTAGTTTTGGTCTACATAGCGCTGTGTTGGTTTTGGTCTGTGTAAAAGAAAAAGATTTAGTCCGGTGTGATCCCCAAATCGGATCCATTGCTTATTATTATTTAATTCCTAACCGATCCACTGTATAATTTGTAATCCCAAAGATCCTTTGCAAGATAAGTATAGTCAAGGGAAAGAGATTTTATAGTAAAAATTAAAAACCATCTTGGAATATTAACATCTAATGTTAGAAACATTCTCACAACCACTGATATAAAATATGAAAATCACTAACAACAGTAACTGCCAAGTTGTTCGTACCAATCTTCGCACTCAAGACAATGTTCTGAACTTATTACTACCCTTTTTATAACCCCACTATTCGTTAATATTTATCAATCGACCAATAGCATTGCGTTACCGGTATAACCAGTCAAAATAATGTCTATTAACTTATTCTTGTTAAATAGTGAACTGTGTTATCATCTATTATAGTTTGTCCCTAACTTTAATAAAATAAATAAGAGTTTTTGATGTGGCGACGACACCAATATGTGTTTAGTAACGTAAATTTCACATTTCATTTAAATTCATCATGCATTCTCATATTTATGTCATTTTCATATCATATTTATAAATAAGGTGTTACAGTAACATGCGGTCATAACTATCTTAGAAGCATTGTATGGCCGAAAAATTGTTGAGTAAGTCTAAAAGATTTTTTTTTATGGTATAGAACGAGTAGTAGTTTTTTGTTGTGTAGATATCACAATATAATGGGTACTTACAATATAACCTACAAACGGACTCTGTTCCTGATTGTACAACAATTATATTTTTAAATAACTTAGGAGTCCGACTATAATTTATTTCTGATCCCTTCCACGGAAGATCCGATCGGAATAGAAAATACCAGCATAACCCTTATGCATAATATTTACATACATAATAACATCTCATATACATATCATTCCTCCCAAAAAGGTAACATGTTGATAGACGCCACATCCCTTAAACAACTAAGCAAATTGAAAAAATGCATCAGTTTTTTTTAAATAATTTAATCTGCATTCACCGACCACGCCCGCGTTAGCTCTGCGAACCTCAGTGTATACGATCGACGGACGGGCGACGAACGACGATGAACGACTAGGAGTGTTAGCAGTCGACGTATAAATAGCACAAGCGGTCGACGACCGGCCTCCGCGCGGCCTTCACTTCACCCATCGCCACACGCCATCATCAGCGCAAGCGCATTCGCCATGAATCCTTCACTAGGGTTGTCCATTTTTCGGTACTGCTTTTCAAAATTATTTAATAATTACTCTTCATCCTTCGAGTTTCAACTATTTGAAATTTGAAACTATCGACATTCAATTAATGATAAGTATATGTTTAAAAACTTTGTTCTCAAACGTTTGTTTTTAGTTCAAAAATACATAGGTATTCTCAAATAATTAATTTAAAAGTGACTGTAATTCTGATAATGTAATCTATTTTAGTTTTCAAAATCCAGCCAACCCTAATGAAATAATAATAACGACAGTGGTTGATTTGACTATGCTAAAAAGAGAGCTCCAGAGGTCCTACAAAATGATATGGTCTCTCTTTTTTACCTGCAGAAATAATGTGGTTTGAAAAAAATATATAAGTATTATTATATGGTTACATTGTGGTCGGGCTAATCGAGGTATTTTTCTTAGATTATTGACATGTGGTACAAAATATAAAAATACTGATAATGGTAGTTTCTGATTTTGTTTTGGCAATTTTTGTATAATGAGAAATTACTAGTATAAATAAACTTGCAGCACTGAATTTAAGACTCTATCTGAGAAGTATAAAAATATGCTTCTTGTTTTATTAACGCCTGTGGTATACAAAGAGTGGGGTTACATCAATTGTGTAATTGGCGGGCCTTGAACTCACACCGACTTGAACGTGAGGCCGAAGCCTTAACTGGACTATTGCCGTTTTTTGCATTGTTATTTATTACCCTTTTAACAGGTCTATCTATTACCGTAGTGAGCTATTTATAATAGGTATGATCATAAAAAAAACAAGAATACTTCTCACAGTTCTATTTTAAGAATGAATACTTAGCTTCTGTTTGCAAAGAAAACTTTGCAGATAGGTAGCTGTTTAAAAAAAAATGTATCGCCACCCGTGTTAAGCTGGCAACATTGCAATAAAATAAACACTTGTAATCTAATTTAATCTCCTGCGAGTTCGTTACCTCACACTTGAATAAATTGCGTCGATACAGCGCTGAGTTCGAATAAGGATTTTCAGCTTCAACACACGTCAGCCGCAACTCACTCGCTGTATTTTTTACATACCGTTTATATGGAAATTTAAACGCATGTAAATATAAGAAGGATTAAAAACTGATATCGTAAATATACAATCTAATATGTACGGTGAAAACGAAGCCATAAACATTAATAATTCTTTCAACACCTGTCAATACTGGCGAGAGACTAGGCTTTGACGATGTAAAAATGCGATAACTCGCTGCCCTGCATGTAATTTATATGTAAGGTGAAAAAAGACGTAAACCATTTTGTAAATTCTTCGCAATAAGTAATCACTGATATATTTTTTTTTATTTTATGTTGGTAAATGTTAAGAGGTCACCTTTTGAGTTAATTCGTTTATTATTAAGAAATAGTAGACAATCATTAGGAGTGTTTATTTGCATTTCAAACGTCAAAGTTGAAATTGTAACTTTAAATTAGATTGCTTGTTAATCACTACATATTATAAAACAAAGTCTTTTTAACTTTAAAGATTTCTTGTTAACAATAAGGTTACTAAACAAGATTGTGGCATCGCTAAGCGGTAAGCGGTGATAATAAATCCCTCCAAAACCAAAGGTATCACATAGATCTGTGGTGATCCCACTCATTAGAACATAAAAATGAGACTATAGTGTTCTATATTAGTAGTGCTAATATATGTAAGTAGTGCCAATTTACCACGGTTTTTTGTATAATGGCAGTGGTTATATTCTATGCTTTATTGTGCTAGAATAACTATTTGAAATAGGATAAAAATTGTCTCAGATATAGCGACGTGTTCCGTAAAGACGCAAAACCTGCCGGAATCTTAGGATCCCCTTATTATCATTGGAAATACAAACCATAACATCTATCACACTTAGGATAAAGACTATAGGAAATTGTGTTTGGTGTAAGCCTCGGATGTGAGATTAACACCATAAAATAGAAGCGCAGTCTTTCACGTAAGACAACACGCGATATTCAATAAGAGTACGCTCATTCCATGCCCAGTGCTCATTCTGTAATTTATCTAGGAACCGGCTATAAAATTGAACATTTTCAAATAAGAAGTCAGGTACAGCTAATAAATTTTCTAAGTTGGACTACTAAAAAAATATATTTGTATTCCTTTCTCAACAAAATAATTATGTTTATTAACATGTACTGGGGCGGTCTATGTTTTAGCATCTAGTACTTTACTTGTACGATAATGCATCGAGGGAAACGCAATATGCTAAACAAATGAAATAAAAATGTTTTTCTTTTCTAAATTCAAGTAACCACGTGGTGTAATGAAAGATACGAGATTGTGTGATCTAATGATCATTGCGAGAGAGGACTCGAGGCTTAAAATTCACACAGGAAACTATTTACTTTAACGTGTAACCCAGTTGGAGACCCCACAACATATTATCAAGATCTCACGACATACAAAACCAATTCTTAAGTTTCATGATTTTACTATTAATTTATAATTTACGACTTATTGATCATAAATGGTATATGTCCATCAAAGCTGAAGATTTTACAATGTCCGAATAAGATTTTCAGTATAAAAACCTCGTAGAATAAGTGTGTAAAATTTGATGACTGCTATTCAGGCGTTTATACCCGTGTGAACGATGTCTTGCGAACTGCCGGCGTTTGAAACAAAGCACCTGCAGACTTGATTAACTTTTCACACTGAAATACTTTTCATTAGACTCGTTGATACAAATATGGACATGCCTGATGAAAAAAATATTTTCGAAATATGTGTAAGCTCGTTTACCTACCTACTTATACACTTTTTCTTATAAGTGCATCTTAACAGGTTTCACTTTTCATTGAAATGAACTAACTATCTTTATCATTAGTATCTTAGCCATATTACGTCCAATAGAAAAAAATGGGATTTATCCAATGACTTCTACAATCTCGTTGCTGCTCCCTGACTCTTTGACTAGGTAGGCCCGCGGTCCATGTAGTGGGGAAACGCTGCTGAGTCATGTCCGCGGACATGACTCAGCTATCGCTAATCGATAACCTTTCCTCCTCAATGTTGTCATTTCATCGGATTGTGGTATATGGATATTTCAGCTTGTTAATGAAAAATACTACATCATGGCTTTGGTTCTTATAGGGGTTTCTTCGCTTTGAATTGAAGAGAAAGGGCATGTTTAAACCTCTCCAGAGTTCGTTGTGCGTCTCTAAGCTTTATCATAATATCCAATAGTCAATGGTACGTTGTGAACTTATGATATAAATCGAAATAGTAATAAAATATAGGTTATCAAGTTTCCCTTACGGAAAATACACACAGTACCACGAATAGAGAGAGTTGGAGAAGTCTCTGAAAAGTCACAGCCAACTTATCAGACAATCCATGGCCGCTAGGAGTGTAAGACTAAGAAGATGAATCGAGTAGTATCGTCCCCAATAGACTGTTACCAATTACCACGCCGTCTGATAATTGTAATCTGGTTTTTCCAAGAAAAAGCTCTCCTATAATGAGAAGTGTCGGTCCATATAAAGATTACGTGCACATGAGGAAGTGTCAATAACCCTCGCGATTCGATTCCAATACGGCTTAAACACATAATCATTTGAGAGTCTCAAAGCTTATTATACATTAAACAGATTGAACAATATCTGGCTGTGCTAAATAGTTTTTAAGTGTAGGCATTTAACACATTACTATTGGGTTTTAATGGGAACAGATGATTTTTTTTTCTCTTTTCCTGGTTTCCATAGATCATGTGTCTAAATTTTAGTAGACCGCGATATTTTGATTTGTCGAAGTTAGAAAGGAAAGTTTTTTTATATTCCTAGAAGTACGAATATCGGGCACCTTACGGATAGTGACGGTTAGCACGGATAAAACAAGACCAACAATTTTACAAAACGGCATTGTAACTGAATATCTTTGCTAAAATGCTCGAAAAAGTTACCTACTACAAGGGAAAGCAATCCGAAATCAATTTATATTTATTTTCCTAACGAACGTTAATTGAAAAGTCAATTGGAAATAGCTACACCGACAATTATCTAGTTCCTTAATGACAATGTAAATAATGTTCCAGTATGGAACAGTATTCCGGTATTTTATTCCTGTTCGGATGTATTACCAATAGTAACGTATCTTGCAACTACCTTAATGTAGATACACAATAGAGTGCTAAAAGTGAACTTTTATCTGGGTGGCTATTCATGTTCTAAAATAAGTAAATAACTACCTAAAATAAATTATGTAATTATAATTATACCTAAATTATGTTAAAGCTTTAGTTTAAAATCCATTTATTGCATTTGCCTTGTTATCAGTTCAGCACTAATGATGTATATATTTTTTAATCTCTTCTAGTCAATCAACACATTACCACAGAATACATAATAGTAGAGGTACAGAAGTCCCTCTTCACCAAATCATTTAAATAAATGGCGACTCTTGTTCCTACACAATAAAGTCGCAATTCAGGTCGCACAGCGCTAATTACCTACAGTTATATTGACCTAAAAGTTGTCTCTCTTTCTATAGCGTAACTCTTATCTTTTCTGACGAGGCCACGACGTTCGGGTTGTCTTTTTTAAAAATTAATTAATCTGAATATTTAATTACCAGTAAGTTATCTGCCTATTACTCTATTTTTGTAAACAAATAAACCTAGACTAGGTACTAACGACTCGAAAGTCTAGACACGAAAGGATGACGTGACGCAGCGCGTGATCGAATGTGCGGCCCGGCCGGCGTTTTAGTTGACCCGCCGTGTACTTGTAGCTTTATTCCTACACTGCAGAGTGGACCAGGCCTGACATTACTAGCGCTCTTGTTTTACTTTTTTCAAATTCAAATGATACACTTGCATAATAGTATATTATAAATATCAATGAAGACATCAAGAACAAAAGTACCAAGGCTTTCTTAGTATTAATGTAAAAAAAAAAAAATTCACCTTGATCTGTCTGAAGCTTGGAGTAAAGTTCGTGCTCACAGTTGTATGCCAGTTAATTTAGAATAGCAACTTAATAAAAGAAGATTAAGTTTCTGTTACATATTGTACTGTTTACCTATTGGCCCGCACACAATAGTAGCCCGCCATTTAATGACATTCGAGCGCAAGATGGCGCCTTGACCGACGACTGAAATCATTCTGATTTAAAAATATTTTTGGTTTATTCAAACGATGCGAGACCGAATACTCTTATACTGTACCCGGAACTTCATCATCTCCCTCAGGCTTTATATAATTAAGTAAACACGATTTATGAGTATAATATCTCAAACTGCATCTGATCTGATGTAACTTTTACTACTAATTATTACCGACATGCAATATTTATATCAATTTTAATGATAGACTAGGACAATCAAATCTGCAAAGCTTTTTCTTTTATTACTCACTGTGTGAGTCGTGGTCGATTGAGAAGGATAACTATAACATTGCTCCTTGACGGGTGTTCGTTAATAAAATCTCTTCGTCAGCCTGTTTTATACCATAAAATATATGCTAACAGAAGTACATTAATATTACTGTTAACTATATGTATATTCATCCCTGTATTTATTTATAATAAAAGTTTATCTTTGTTTAATTAAATGCCGTTCTTCGTTAACATAGTAATTAAGTCAAGATGATGATAAGTTAATTAACAGGAAGCACGGTTATATAAAGGTTTACAGTGATTATCTTTAGTACATCATGTCTCAACACATAGAAAACATAGGAATAACAGTAAGACAGAGGGGGCTCTGAAATCATAGAGCGGCACCTTTGCAAGCTATCTATTAATTTCTAGAACGTTTACATAAAATTGACCGTTGCTAGGCAGTAATACACTCGAGAGCAATGAATCCGGGTCACATAAAGATGACCTGAAAATCTCGGAAACTAAGAATGCTAGCGTAGTGAAATAAATTGTGTTTAATAGAAAATTAAATATTCCTTAAATGAAAGTAATAAAACTTCTAAGTTGTAAATTTATGCTGTTGTGTATTTATGTATTTATTTATTTAATTTACAAAACAATCTCATTGGATTTCATTGTTAAGCCTAGATGTGCAAATACTTTGGCAAAATTAGCGTTCCTCATTCAGAGATCTGTTGTGGAAAAACTACCTCAGAGAGCAGAAAACTAACTCCTACAGCTAAAATAACTTATTGCAGTACCTGCTTAAAAAAATAGACAGTTTTTTTTAAACTTATCACACACTTATCTTTTAAAACTAAGTTTTGTCCATTAAAATTAATAATCCCTACTTTAGTAAAAAATTATGTATTCGTGTGCTGTACTTAATATTATGCATGCAGAAAGATAATTATAAAACATTTACATTATACAGTGACATATAATATTATTAAACAAATAATGTATAATTGTGGATAAAAAAGGAGTTTGTTAAACAATTTTCACTCCAAAAACTAATGGAAAAATAGAGGGTGAACTTTTACTGAGGTAGTAAACTTCTAAGTGCCGATGATTTGATATTTCTCATTAGTCTGACTGTGTTCCCTTTAGAGGCGAATTTCTCGTTACCGCGGCAAATTATATATTTATTTATACAGGATGTGTTTTACAAAATCTCTCCAATTACAAAAAAAAGTTCCTTAAACGATCGATCGCATTTCTGTCCAAAAAGTGGTTTACCTTTACGTTAGTAAAACTTTAGTTTTAAGGATTTGTAGATGGATGTTGGGTAGATGCTTTTCATACTAAATCCTATTTTTCATCGATTTTCTTTTTCTAAATAAATAATATGGTGACTGTGTAACTAAATAATATAATAGTTTAAAAAACTAAAAAAAACACGCTTTTATAGAAAATCCAACTAAAAAATAGAAAATTTTTAATCAAATTATTGTATTGTGTTTGGTCTTTAGCAGGTTTGCAAAATTTGAATGAAATATGGCCGTTTAAAGTAGGTCAAAATCGCGCCCTAGGGAGTCGGTTACAAACAAACATACAAATGAAGCTACTATAAAGCGAAAAAATACGAACTATCATAATAAGGCGTTGAAGTTTTGAACATCGATTTATATAAGAGCCCTTTCAAACCAGTAAAATCACCCTTTCAACTAAAATTGCTCAATTCCCTTCCACACCAGAAGCAGTTCAAGTAGCTCACAAATAAAAAACAGCCTGTATGAATGGTCCATTATAACCTGTGTTCCTTCAAATCGTTGGGATCAAATTAACTGTGCGATTTATAGCGACAATATAAATAACCCTTAAGTGCTTGCATTAGATAGTTACCTGCTGTCATGTTAGGGCGCCGTGCCGCAGACATCCATCAGGTTGTATCAATGATTCATATTTTCCGATATAGAATCAGTTCTGTCATTTTCAGAAGGCGATTTATTTTCATTACTAAATTTTGTAATTTTACGTAATTTTGTACGGATGAAATTGTCCTAGAATAATAATAAGTATCTTCAACGTGCGCCACGGAACCAAAAAACTAAATTTATGTTATTTTTACCATCAAAATATAGACATAGAAATATATATATTTTCAAAAAACAAAAAGTTGTATATTGGGTTACCGAAAAAGGTGAGATCCGTTTCTGGAGGACAACACAGAACAGCGCTTCAGTTTGCGAGGTGACCAGTTGAATTACTGCCCTATCTGTGCAACTATAAGATAATATTGAATGGGTACATTGAATTAATTTGATATCGTATAATTAGGTATAAAATCAACTCGGCACATTTTTATACTGGGCTGGTCCTTTCGCATTCCGGTATATGGGTACCTATTGTTGTGCAGATAATACTGCAAACTACGCTCTCCAGCGCTGTGCGCCAGATTTGCAGTGTACCTACAAGCTAATCAGTAGGTCTTATTTGCGTCAACATAAGCTATATGTCCAAAATTAATTAGGTTAATGACCTAAGCCTACGGAATGTAAAATTAATTAATTCTATTCTTTGTATAATATTAACATAAACTACCTCACATTGCAGGCCTACAAACTAATGTTACACTTTACAACAATACAATTAAAAAAACATTATTAATTTTAATTCTTGCCTTAATAGGTAGAAGTAGTCATAAAAATGAAAGTTTTAATTCAAGTTGATTCGCAAAAATATTCAGCAAACGAAAATTGTAAATTACTTGTACAAAAAAAATATGCTCGACAGTTTTATATTATGTTAAGAAAGCTTTGCTATAAAACTTATCGGCCCGTTAAGTAAAAATAACCAATTATAGACAGATAGATAGATACAGTATACTTTATTGCTCACCAGAAATATGATACTTATGACGAATACAATATTAGGTAGGTTGAGACCGCCCATTGTACTTCACAATGGGCGGTCTCATCACGGTCTGCGCTCGGACTATTTTATATAAATCAATCTTTGTCCTCTATGCGTTCCGAAACCATTGATCAGATTGTGAAGAAACTTTGGGATGCCTGCGAGGGTTCCTGGCACAAAAATCTATTTAAGAAAAAGAAAAAAATGGCATTGCAACGCATGCTGGGTGCAGTTAATCAATGTATATAAATAAAAATCAATGTAAGTATATTTCTCTTCTATGCATTTCTAAACCATTGATCAGATTGTGATGAAACTTTCGCAGAGTCTTCTGAGAAAGCCTGGGAGGGTTTCTGGGCCAAAAAATGCCGGGTACAACTAGTATACTTTATTATATATATATTTTTTTTTTAAGAAGAATACTAGTAATGTGGTACTCATTGTACTACGTGGGTTCACGTCGCTAATAAACTGGATGGGGTTCGAACCCGAAGCTGCTTGATTGCAAGTCGGAAGCCTTAATCATTCTATTACGCTACTGCCGCTTGGTTTACTGCATTTTCTTTAGCTAGTTAATCTATTGGTAGATTTCTTCCTTCGGTATTTAGCCACACGTGCTTCTAGAGAAATCGCAGTTTTAACGTTCACCTTCCAGGTCGGTGAACTTCATGCAGAGTGCAGATTCATTCAAAGCTACCTTTAAAACTCTTTTTATATTACCCCTTTTTCATTTGAAGTTTGGCAACACAACTAATCTCTGATTGATTTTGATTATCACTCAATTTTAATTAAATAAATACGAAACTTTCTTTGATTTCTGTGTTCATATATATTTCAATTCCATCTCTCTAACGGTAGATCAGATTCCTGTTGAACTTAAAATCGAAGTTTACATTGAAAACACAAGTTTTCTTATCATTCATCTTAATGTTATAATTGGCCGTTATAAAATAGTAATAATATTTAATATGTGAGGTGCAATTATCGATAAAAATCGTAATTAATGTAACTTGTATTTCTGTTTTTGGATATCATTCGTAACCAGTTATTTCTCTTACCGATGGGATACACCTTTTGTAATTACATCATTGTAATATCACGCTCGTTTGAGGTTTTGGAGTTATCTTGTTGTTCTGTGTAATCACACATAACAGCTTCGTTCGTAGCTTTTGTAAGTTCATAGGTTGTGTTACTATCATGAAAATTTCAGTACGAAATTTACAAGAAAAAGGAACGTTTCATTTAGAGCTGCACTTTGGCTTGTACTGTAAATAAAACTTTTACAAATAATTTTAAAAACTTCACATTACTCACTAATTAATCTTATTTAGGAAACACACTAGTTTTGAAAGGCCTTCTATAAATATTTGCATGGAATGAAACGATTATTATAATTAAAACGAAATTAAGTTCACTGTTGCCTAATACCCATTGATAATTCGCATGGTATCTTGCCTTGCATAATGTCCCGTAACATCACGTTAGTTGAAAAGCTCCAAGGGTCGTAGGTTAGTGAAAAGGTCAAGCACAAGATTTGCTTCATAGCTATTTTCTGATATGCTAATATTACTTTCATCAACCTAATGTTTTATAAGTTTTGTTGCTTCAATTAGTTTCTTCCTTTGCGTATATGCTCTTTTGAGAATTACTTTATTACTACTACGTCATCAGTTAATTTTGACAGGTTATTGGCCCGCTCGCCATGGGATCCACGTTCAAGTTTCTCAATGGAGCAATGTAGCCAAAGTATCTAAAATCCGTGACCGAAATGATGTGATGAGTCAGCTTGTTCAAAATTTAATAAACAACTCAGATGTTGCCACAGATCTTTAATTAGTTACGCAAGTTATGGATTCAATTATGGATATAGCCTGTTGAAAAAATGATATCTATTAAACTTATTTAATATTTTGAATGAAATAAATTAAATTTTATGAAATAAGTAAGTAAGAAATGTTTCTGGGATTGGAACGCGGCTGAGGAAGCACCTTTACCTACTTAAGACACTGTAAGCGTAGTGTTGTCGTTTCACTGCAGGATTGCCAGAGCATCTGACAGGGCTCCTTCGACCATTTCTAGCTTTTATAGCGCCCTCTTACTTTATAGTTCACTGCTCAGACTTTTGGCTCCGAGAAACCTCCAGATATTATGAGAAGTGGTTATTTGTATTACCTGCGGTTGCCTGAAGGGTAACACTATGTTTTAATAATTCGATACCGTATTAGTGGGTCACAAGAGCATAGAAAATGCATTGCAGTTTCTTCTGCCTCGCGGCATAATCTGCATGTTATGCCTTCGCCCAGTTTGCAGTGTCGGGTAAAAATCCGCGTAACTGTTCTCGGCAGGATCATGAGAGTAACTACTAAAGTAAAGTACTACTACTACTTATTTAAATAACGAAAAATAACCGATGCCGGCTATGTTTTTCAGACAATATGTATACGAGAAAATAACCTAAAAAGTATTCCTTCGTGTATTATAGACATTAAGGTTGATAAAGGTCAGTTTCGAACTTTGTTAAACAGCGAAGTACACAAGTAGGTATTGACAAGTACCTATGTTATTTACACTTTTCCTTTATAGACGAAAATGTTTCTACTAAAACTCTCTCGGCCCTAATTAGTTTTTTGGCAATTATAAGAAGAGAAGAAATAGATAAGAATAATAAAAATAAAACAAAAATAAACCAGACACCCTAATTACATTTGTCATTTACTTTCAGAGGTTTCATTTTATTTAACTGAACGAAAAATAACAATTTCCAACAAAAAGCATTCATCGAATCTAGAGTAGACACGTAAAAAGTCGGATACATCTTTAAATATATATTAATTCGCATCACCACAACCGCAAGTTGCAATTTGTTTAATCAATCACACCGTAGTGAAAGCGAAACTATCAGATGCGGTAAAAGGAGCAAGTAACCAATTTGGTGAAAAAAAAACGCCTACAATAGTGGCATAATATATTGGTGGTAAAGTCCGGAGTCTGCCGTCTCGACGACAGCCGTGACAATTAAGTTAGGTTTAAAATGACTTTTTGTCGGGCAATAAATTGTAAACTTTTTAGTCGGAAGAAAGTGATTGAAAAACGATCATTATGTTAGTGCGCTTTTGTAATGATCGTCACGGTTATTAAGATACAATATGAGTGCCTTTTCCGATATTTAGCTTTATGTAGATGATGACAGGGATAAAATACTGAAATTTGAGAATTTGGACAACGGATAAACAATTAATATAGTTGAAACGTCTCAAAATTATTTTGATTAATTATGAAAATCTGGCGCGGCAACTTGTAGTTCCGTGCAATGGTAAAAAAGGTCCAAGGATTCTAAAGGTAATCAACATTATAATTATCTTTTAAAAAGTTTTACCGAATTCAATCATGGTAATTCAAATAAGCTGTAATCTTCGTCACTGAACTATCCACAATTTTTTTGCAACTGAAATTTAAAAAGAACCGTCCTTGATTACAACCAATTCAAATAAAAAAATTGTTATTGAAATCGGTTCAGAATTGTCAAAGATATAAATAGCGTAACACGCAAACAAAATGTGTCGAATTAAGAACCGCCTTCTTTTTTCGAAGTCAGTTAAAGAGAAAAGATATTTAATAGAAGACAGCAAAACCCCGCAATGAAAGAGCATTAGCACAAATGCAACGATCAAGAAATCTCATTTCTAACGGAAGATAGATCGCTGCCTACCTTAAAATCTCTACAGTAATTTTTTTTTTTGAAAATAGTTTCTCTGAACTGAGAGCCTCCTCCTTTTTTTGAAGTCGGTTATAAATACAAATTACTCTAATACAGGAAGCTGATCGTCAGGTCAGGCATAATGAAATATGTATATTATACTGTGGTAACCCATGTGGCGCGTCGCGGCGGTATTGCATTCAGTTGCAAGCTCATTGATCGCCGTTCCGATTCCAGCTCAGTGCAATGCATATGTTTTTCTGCATTAGTCTGCAAATTGTTTTTGTATTCAATATCTATCTACGATTTTAGAAGAAAAATAAATCTAAATATCATCATCCTCCGCGCCTTTTCTAAACTGATTTGCCTTATGGCCGAACTTCGATATTTTACGTGAAGCGACTGCCATCAGATCTCCAACAACCCAAGTACTAGACGATATCGAAGTTCTGTAGTTAGACCAGGTTGTCAGACTTTTAGGGCTCCAAGTACCCGAGAACCGAGACCGACGGCTTAACGTGCTCTCAGAGGCACGGAGGCGTCTCAATGTATTAAGAATGGTTACCTACCACACTGACCTGGCTAGTATTACTTAACTTTGTAATATGTTATACTCGGTTACCACTTAGCCACGAGCCCCTTTAAAAAGGCAAAATTTATCTAAGTATTTATCAGGTTTCCAAAACCCATAGTGCAAGCTATTTTTATGTCCAACTTTTTTGCATAAACGTTAGTGACGCAATGGGCAGTTACAATCACCTACACATATACTTGCACCTAGCAAGTATACTTGACAATAGCCAGAAGAATAAAAACACTCAATGAAAATTTACACATTTCTCTCTTACAGCTGAAAAGCCTAGTACAAAAAATCTTAAACAATGTGTTGCATAAACAATCGTGAAGCTATTCAAACGAAGTACGTGTAACACATTTCGATTGTACATCATTAGCACGTATCTTGTCGTGAATATAATAACATGTTAGCAACATTAACTGAAAACAAATGCCGTAGTTGTCGAACAAGTTGCGGCATGATGAATAGGCGCGTTTCCTTCAAGAATAGATTGGAAGTTGGAACCGTGCGGGCGGTACTTTGCCTAACACAATGTAACGGCTCTTAGGGCGTGTAGGGACATCTCTAGCCCACCATTGTTACGTCACATGCTGATTTATGCTCCAAGACCAAGACTCCTGAAGTTCTGACAACTCTATGCGTAGAGAACACTCGTAAACATTTCGAATAATAAAAACAAAATAGGTGTACGTTTAAAATTGAAAAAGGTAGTGTCGGCGGAAAATATTATGGTGCATTTGAATTGATATTATGTTGTGACTCGGGAGTTTATGTGTGCTTCTGTGTTTAGTTTATTACAAACAGGTGACCAAGACGTAGCGTTCAGTAAGCAAGGTTCTCAATTTACATTTCCAGAAGACTTGTATGTAATAAATAACCCGATTCCTTCGTTAACGCGGAAGATGTTTTTCTATTAATAAGGACTATTTTCGATTATTATATGCCTTTAGCGGAATGAAAACATGTATCTTCACGGATTCTCATCAATAGTTCAGAAAGCTTATCGAGTATGTAAAATTGTAAACACAAAAGAAACCGGACGTTGCTGTCTATCATGTGTTCATCATCGTTGTATCATCACCTGCGTTTACCTATCAATTAATTGTAAACACCCATAGAAATTTAACCCATACGAAATTGCGGGGCATTTATCAATTTATAACTAATAATAATAATAGATACTCATGCAGAAGGCAGTTCTTCTCGACACGGCCTGTATTCGATGTCGATTGTCAAATATTTTTTTAGACGGTACCTATTTATAAATATAATTCATAACTTTTTAGAATAATAAATGAAATAAATATTATTATTATTTATTGACTTAATAGATGTGTACATACATAGTTAAGAATTGCCTGACCCCCGTGATTTCTATGGTCAAATATTAGTCATTACTTAATCCAGATGAAGAGAATTCCACACAATTTAATTTAGCGATTATTTATTTGTTTATTAATACTTCATGCACATGTTGTACAAAGGCGGACTTAATTCCTAAGGCATTCTCTACTAGTCAACCTTGAGTTGATGCAGAAATAAAAAAATATCATGATAGTTATTTAAATGACAAAGATATGCCTCTAATCAGCAATGTGTAAAATCAACTCTAACTATTTACTGTAATTGCTTACACCAAGTAAAGGTATTGTAAAAGATACGGTAATTAGTCCGTTACAAGTGTTACGAGTAACTTTTTACTTGGAGCATTTTATATATCTCCACATAAAATAATTATCATTAAATGTCCAACAGCATTCTCTAACCGTTTATTACCTATGTACCGTAATTAATTTGTATGTTATTTTAAGACAAACATTAAAGCCCGAGAAGGAGCAAGATCATTTGCGTTTATTTAATTAAATATTTAGTAATATTATAATTTATTGTCCCTTCATTATTCGCATGGGAATATAGTCATTTTGCATGTCCGAAAATGTATTTGCATTGACCGAAAGATCGAGGCTCATCCATTATCCGTCCGACGACCAATAGGAGCGGGGCAAATTTACAAACGCAGACGAAGTTGCGCGGGTCAGCTAGTAGTACATATTTATTATGGCTTTCATTGTTTTTGTAAATATTAATAGTTACCCGGCCACACGTTACTGTGATTAGGTAAATTGCAATTTAAAAAAAAAATATCCTATCTCTCAAGTTGAACTAAACTGCACACATTGTGCAAAATTTCATTAAAATCGATTCATTACTTGGCGCATACCATAGACTTGCGCAAAGAGGGTGGCTCACACCTCTATTTGAGCATCATACTTTTTCTCCCCAAAAGGCCAAAACTCTTTAGGGGCAAAAAGTGTAATACTCTATCTAATAATATTCTAAAATTATCTTTGTATTTTAGGACACATTTACTATGGTATTTCCCGAGGCATAAAATAGGGATACCTACCTACTCAAATTAATCACATGACTAAGCTTAGATTTGATTACACATAAAAATAAGTCAACTAGTCGAAGTCATAGTTAACGTCCATCGCTTAGCTAATCAATCTCATCTCTGGTCATTAGCGTCAGAGTTTGATCGGGCGAGTAATAAGAGCCGAGTGTCCCATCGCTACACAAATTGAATCATTATAATGACTTGATAGCGATTAATGGTCATTACTGTCAACTGACACTTCATTTGTACAGTCGACAGGGAAAATACTTTTTATCATAGAGTCTAGTATATTTATTTTAGCGCGCATAGCAAATTTATTGTATGAGCGTGGGGATGAAATTTAAAATTATTTAAGATTTCTACCGTAGATACCATAGACATTTTATTATTGATAAGCAGTTTAATCATGCAAGTAAGTTCAATAATATATAAGAATGATATGACCTATCATCATTATATAAAGTTACAATTTAATGAAATTATGAACTTTATTAATTGATTGCTTTTAACTGTCGCTTTATTTGTACAGTCGACAACAAAAAAATATGCCAAAATCTTAGAAACTAAGGAATAGTTTAAAAAAAATCTTTAGATAGGTACCTATATCACGGTATATGCAGTTGTTCAGAAAACTTAAGTAAATAAATAGCACAGTTAGAATTTTGTTTTGTTAGGATTTTTATTGAAACGTATATGACAGTCCAGCTTTAAAAAAAAATTATTCGACCTTCTTAAACGTGGTTTATTAAAGTTACTTTTACTTAACTCTTTTTCCTTTTTTTACTTTTATACTTTTTTTACGATATTACTTGTGACTCCTTTCACTCTGTGATTACTAACTACTAATGAAACGGTTAGCTTGGTCGTTGCCTTTGTATAAAAAAAAATGTCTATGTATAAGGAAACCTATTAGAGACCATATCCGCATATTTTTAAATTGTAGTTTAAAAAATTGCAAAAGTTCCAAAGGAACTGAGTTTGTTTTAAAACGTTTTCATACTGTGTTTTGATCTTAAAGGATCAGAAGTAGCATCATGACCATTCAATTTTAAAACCATTCATAATTTTTTTATTGCAACGTTGACAACTTGCCGATAAATCTTTCAACGTTGCTGCCTTTATTTTAATTTTTAGCCATAATCATGCCTTCTAATTTTCTTTATCTAATCATGTATTGATATGATATTGAAAAGAAAAATATCTGGAAATTGTAAAATACGCTTCTTCTTCCATTATTTCTGTCAAATCACAAATATTATGCATCACATTAACACTTATCAATAAAAAATTAAATCAAGTTAAATCTAGGTAGTTCTAGAACAAACTTTTTGTAACACGTGCGCGCGTCTTACGCGACACTGAGCTAAATGTTAAAAATCTAGCTAAACTATAAATAATATACTGAAGATGCATATATCTATCTAACCATCTAACCAATTTAATATTTGATAATGATCAATGTCAAAAGTTTGATCAAGCGGGTGATAACCGAGTGATCACATCGCTATTCAAATTAAGCCATTATAATAATATTAAAGACGCTATTTATTGCTGTCTACTAATTTTTATTTTGTACAGTCAACAAGAAAGAAATGAAATGTTAAGAAATGTTTCATATTGATAAAAGTGGTTTAGTAATGTTTATATGTTATATGGTTATGGATATAAATAAAAGGTATCCGATAATCTACTAAAAATAATAGATGTCAATCGCTATGAATTAATATAGTGACTGATTAATTTTAATATCAAGATAAGATCGCAATCAACCGTGTCATGTTATTTAAATTAGTCGTTATGTGACAAGCGATATTGGAAAACTAAATGTTCGTACAGTCAACAACAAAATATATGTTGTTTTTTATAAATAAATGTTTTTTTTAATTTTATCTTTATTCTGTAAATTTATTGCAGGTTTATGATTATTAATTCCAAAACAGGAGCCGACCTAAATAATTAATCTCAGTTCTGGTCATTAACGTCACAGTATAACGAAGCAGAGAATAACGAGTATCACATAGCTACACGAATTGAGACATTAAACACAAGACAGGCTCTATTAATCGCCGTCAACTGGTGTTTAATTTGTACAGTCAGCTCAAGCAATATTGCAATTGCTGAGTAAAATGCTTAGACAACATGGATATTGATATTTACTTACTTTTTATGGCTGATGAAACTTCACCTGAAATAGAGATTTATAAAGTCAACTATATGCTGTATAGCTATTGTGATGGTGTATGACAATAAACGCCTATTTGACTATTAGTTGTAGTTATAATAACATATTGTACTCGCGCCACGCCACGAATTGATCGTGCTACCTTCCGACGCTGCTATATACTACCGCCACCTTGCAGTTGTATTGCAATCGATTGATCTTATAAAGACTTTGCCCATATCGCTGATCGTGGGAGAGCCCTGGTTCAGCACGTATTGGCCGGCTCGACCGGAGTGATACTACGGCCTCACAGAAAACCGGTAGTGAAGCAATGTTGCATTGCTTTTCGCCGCGTGAGTGAGGTTACCGGAGGCCCTAAGCCTTCCGTCTCCCCTCTTCCCGCTCTTCGTCTCCCTTCCCCTACTCCCACCTTAAAGGCCGGCAACGCACTTGTGTCTCTTGAGTAGCAGGTGCCCATGGGTGGCGGTAGTCATTTACTATCAGGTGACTCGCCTGCTCGTTTGACCCTATATCATAAAAAAAAAGAAAAGAACGTAAACGTCCGACCTTTTTGGAGAAGTGAGTTAAGACACCAATATAGTAAAGACATCCCATATTTATTGCAGTTATTTGTAAGTAGGTACTATTGGTGCATCCAACTTAACTTGATTGTAAGTTAGATACATTAATGGTAAAACATAGTTAATTTTTTTTTATGTTATAGGGAGCAAACGAGCAGACGGGTCACCTGGTGGTAAATGACTACCGCCAGCCATGGGCACCTGCAACTCAAGAGTCACAAGTGCGTTGCTGGCTTTTAAGGTGGGAGTAGGGGAAGGGGAGGAGAGGTGGAAAGAGCGGGCAGAGGGGAGAGGGAAGAGTTAGGCCCTTCGGTAACCTCACTCACGCGGCGAAAAACAATGCAAGCATTGCTTCACTGCCGGTTTTCTGTGAGGCCGTGGTATCACTCCGGTCGAGCCGGCCCATACGTGCTGAAGCATGGCTCTCCCACGAACAGAAATATACGTCATATCATAACATAGTTGTATCTTCAAATACTCAAAGATGTTCTTAAAACTCTGACTCTTACTCTATTTGGCCAACACACTTTCAAGTACACATAACAATATAAATAATTTAAAAGCGGATATAAGATCTCTATATAACGTCTCAAGCTTGCCTGAATAGAATACAGTCAAAGGTAATTCATTAATCAATGGTATTAGTGAAAGAGGAAAATTATAGTTTGCAATCGTTATTAAAAATAATGGTGGAAATCAGGCTTTAATTAACCCTTTGTGTTAAAACAGGATGCTTAACTTATGGGGAAAGGCAGCTGATTCCCTTATTGACATTTACTAGTATCTAAATGCAAGATTTATAGATGAGGAGCTAACAGATATTAAATCAAATTAACTATAATATTTCCAACAGAAATTATTTTAGATAATACAATCATAATAAATCTCCATTGTACGTCAGTAACGCAATCTTGATGTGCTTGCAGCTTTTGAATGATTATAAATATGGACTTCAATTAATGTGATGTCTTAGAAATTTAATGACGTCATTTTACTTGAATGTCCCCGACATACCAAGTAGGACGGCTCTTCACCTACACGTCTAGAGTTCATCAGTGGTCAATATATTCGTGGATTATAACTGTTGTGACATTGGCATAAAAACTTAATCCGCATAAATTGATAACCCACGATTTGGGAAGTGCGAGAAAAAAATATTATTGTTCTTTATCTTAAAACTTTAAATGTTATGGCATGAAGATTATAAATAAGTGTCAGTAGCTACATTGTCTTTGATAATACAAAGCTATATAATATGTATAAGCTATATATATGTATTTACAAACGGTTTCGGCGTAGGACATTTTTATTTTGTTAAAAAGAAATTCGTTTTTTTTTAAGGTAAGCCTAATTAATATCTAAATGTGTTTTTTTTTTTGCTAATAAGTTGCAAAAGTCTTAACAAAAGCATTTGTCGGAATGATAAAATACTATGTCATGGTAAACCTTTGGATTATCCCGTTTGTATTGTTAAAATGATAAAGATACAATTTCTTTTATCTTCATGTCGAAAATAAATGAAAAAAAATATATATTAACGGCACAACTTCTGAAAACCGAAAATAGTAACTTATGTAACTAATACGAAGGTATGTAATGACAAATAAAAAAATGAAAATGGTACTCTTTATGTTCAGATACAATTAAAATTCTTTTAGACTCTTAAGACCCATTGAAAGATCCATAAAAGGATTTTTGTAGACTTTTATATCCGCTGTAATTTATTCATGAAACGTTTAACATGCCATAGATTTTTAATACACGCAAGAGTCTAATAAGTTTTTCTAATTCACTATTAAGAAGTAGTTAATTCGCTTACTTCAAACAATGAGTAACAGAAATAGTATTTATTGAATAAATCGTAGACAAACTGAAGCAGAATGTAATAAAAATGTTTAGAATTGTATTGCTAAACAACAATATCTTGGTAGTTGATTTATCTTTTAACACGCACTGTATCCGCAATTACGTTTGAACCTGTGAAAAGGAACACATCTCTTTGGAAAGGATTCAGAATATTATCATTTCTTATTAAAATAAAAAATTTCAAAGACGGAAATGAATTTAATTATTATTTTATAGAACTCAACACTCATACATTTGATTATTATACAAATAAATAATTTCATTATTTCTAATCTTTCCTTTTTAATCATCTTTGTAAAATCCTAGAGCGTACGCTATTGCGTGGACGCACATGACTATCGCGCAGTGGGCACAGCGTTCTTAAGTTTTGTTAGTTGCAGTTTCAGTAAGTGTTCACAAGATATATTTCCTGATGCAACTGTCGTCACCACATCAAAAACTCTTATTTATTTTATTATAATTAGGGACAAACTATAATAGATGATAACACAGTTCCTTATTTAAAAAGAATAAGTTAATAGACGTTATTTTGACTGGTTATACCGGTAACGCAATGGTATTGGTCGATTGATAAATATTAATGAATAGTGGGGTTATAAAAAGGGTAGGAAGAAGTTCAGAACATTGTCTTGAGTGCGAAGAGTGGTACGAACAACTTGGCAGTTACTGTAGTTAGTGATTTTTTATATTTTTTATATTTTATATCAGTGGTTGTGAGAATGTTTCTTACACAACTAACGGCAGGTACCTACTATTATTAAAAATTTGCAGGTTATCATCGTAGGTATTTTCGGTCTTGTATGGAATTCATGTATTTGCTATGAAATAACTATTATCCTATCTGTGCCTGTGCTAACTAACAAGTGAAAAGCTCGTGGAACACACCTGGTTGGTCCCATCAAACACCGTCCTGACTCCTGAACTAGTGCCTCGTTAAAATCGATATCTGATTGAAGTGCGAGCATTGTATTCGTAATGAAGTAAATCCGAATATCATGAACACCATTCAATGATCTTACAATTGGGATTCAACACTGTGATTCTGCGAATTTATAATGTCATCAGCTTTTTGTTCACTGCGATTTAAAGAGAGGCGATGGTCGTAATTTGTTTTTTAAGTTATGGGTTATTGTGAATGAATAAGTAATAACTGTCAGTTAATGAAAGCTTTTTTATGGATGCTTAAGGTGCTGGCTCAATATTTCTTATTTTAAATGTCAGTCAATGTCATGCCATTTGATATTGACTGAATATAAGTAAAATTGCTGAATACATCGTAAAGTGTATTCAGAATAAACATAATAACTAGCTTAGAAATCCTAAAAACAAAATGATGATGAAAGTCTAAAAAATGTGATGTAAAACTATCAAACTGTTTATGAAACTGGAATGGCATTAAATACATGATATGTAGTTGTTTCTTAGATATTCTACGGTAGATATAATAAATTGAAGAGATATTCAACGTTTGACTTCTAACATCAACTATATTCACTGAACTACTAAAACGTATAATAATGTTTGAAGTAAGCTTTTAATTGCATATTTTAATTTACGTTTTTGAACTGTAAATTTTGATCTTATTTTCAAAGAAACATCATCATCTGCCTACCCTTGTCCCAACTTTATTTGGGGTCGGTGGAATATGTTTTATTCTTCCATTCTAATATATCGTTCGTCATTTCACTGCTTACTCCCTTCTAGCCATATCTTCTTTCACACAGTCCATCCATCTTTTCTTCGGTCGTCTTTTTCTCTTGTACCCGTCACCTTTCATACATAAAACTCTGTTCAGCACTGTTTGAAAGAAACATAATATATGTAATACTAATCAATAATGACATCTTCATAATTTTGACCGTTACTATACCCGCCACTATCTCCCTTACTACATATATTAGGTAAGATGTAACTTCTTTCACTGAGCTAATATGTACATACATATTATGTACTTGTATTAGGTTTAGGCTTTCGGTAACAACAGTAATTCCCGGGCCCTGCATTTTAGGCGCATTATGGTACCATGGATGTAGTTTTTAGACGGTTCGATACCGACACACCATCACCCCAAAAATCCCAGTGATGATGGCGTAGAAAAAAAACAGTCGTAGGACTGCACGTCAAAAGTTCAAACATAACTTATATATATATATATATATGCTTTTTCCCCATACGAAAAGTGCCCAACGTTCCTAAATGAGCTTTTACACACATCGGTACAAAGTATCTGAGCGTGATGGTCACGCGATTTTATGATACATAATGGACAGTTTTTAAATATTAACTATTAATATTTAAATAAAATTAAATAAAATCATCATTGTTTCGAAATTTATTGGCAGGCATTGCAAATAAGTCTAATTCTGTAAAAAAATTTATAGTTTTGACTTAAACGACGAAGAGCAGCACATATTCCAGCACTAGTGTGACAAGAAGCAACAGCAAAGGACGTTCTCGACCTAATGACAGTTCTTGGTACAACATAGCGTAATTTGGTTGATTGATTGGTTGGTTATATCCGTGCAGTTATATCTCTTATTGCAAACATCGAATAGGAACATTGTTTCGAGAAATAGACGTCTGAACTTTAGGGTCATCAAGTTGCAGGTTTTAAGTAATTCACAAGATCTAAATTGCAATGATTTGTAGAACTTGAATTTGAGTTCAGCGCTTTTTTCCCACACCAAAAGTGCCTAACGTGCCTAAAGAAGTTTCCACTTCAGAAAACGCTTGAGTTTTCAATATTAATATATTGAGTACCGTTCTAATACTCTTTCTATTTTAGTTCGACGATTTAGCCATTACGTGAAAGTTACTGTCAAAGCCCCATTATGTATAACTTTATTAATAAAACGGAGGCTGATTTACATCTTAAGTTAACTATGTGAAATTAGATTTCACTTAGTTAATGAGTATTAAAATTTATTACAACAGTAATTTAATCATTCTGTAAGTAATGCTGTACTGCTCGTGTTCTCATGAAATGTTTAACAACCTTTTTAGACAAGATTGTCAATTAGCTTTAAACTACTTAAACTTGGCAACAAGTTAGTGAATTCATTTTCTGCTCATTAAGTATAAGTTGAACTTTTAACTGGTGTGAGTGAGAAGCACTTTAATATAAAAAGTTGACTTTTTGGTGTTCCACCATAAACCCTAGTTCGAATACCTTAGATGCTCAAAATATAGGTGCTCTAAAATTGGTGCTCGCGTTTTCATATTTCTTTATGTATACTATATCAGTCGTACACACGCACACATACACACACAAATCTGTATATATGTATCAGAGCATGACGGTCACGCAAGTTCAGTGCTTTTTCCCCATACCAAAAGTGCTCTACGTGCCTAAAAAGTTTACATTTTCTCCATTTTGTTTACCGAAACAAAAACCCATCTGGCAGAACATGGCTTAAAGCCGTAGATATCAGAAGCTGATCAAGATGATTTAAGGAATTATTAGATTCAGCCTGTTTAATAAAGTGTTAATTATTTTGTAAACCTGTGATACTGATTCGCGAGTCTGCCTTTCGTCGCCTGTCACAGCTAATTTGCTCCGAATCTATTAGACCGATTAAGTTGAAATTTCGTACACATCAATTTCTGTGACCCAAACACAGACGTGACAGGTAAATAAATACATTTTGAATGTGTGACCCACCTTTCAGTAGCAAATTAGAAAAAAAAAAAATGCAATCTGTACCATGTGACACATGAAATCTGTCATTTGATGTGTCATGTGTCACAGTA
This sequence comes from Euplagia quadripunctaria, assembly GCA_963859945.1. Lineage (NCBI taxonomy): Eukaryota > Metazoa > Arthropoda > Insecta > Lepidoptera > Erebidae > Euplagia > Euplagia quadripunctaria. The sequence continues at coordinate 17,893,892 of OY982568.1, read as the reverse complement.
GTGTGGATTATTGTGAGGATATCAAATATTTTTTATAGTTTTAATATTCATAGTTTTAAAGTTATTTAAGTAAATAGATGAAAATTTCTCCAACCCTCTTTTCTCCAAAATTATTTAGATTAAAATAAAAAAATAATACACAAAATAGTTCTTTACGTAAAGATTACAGGAAAACCTATGAGATAAATCTCTCAATATTGTTTGTAGGTACTTACTTACATTTGCAGTTGGAAAGTATGGGAGAACATGCTCTTCATACAATGTTAAGTTTGTTAAAAAAATTTACCTATACGAGATAAAAAAGCATGGTAGATACATATTCAACGTATGGAACTCTCCCCACGCGAGTTCAACTTGCACTTGTCCGTTTTTTTTTCAAACTGATTAGTATTTCTCAAAAACAATTGAAAATTAACTGAATATTGTCGTGAGATACACAGTTGTCAAAAACCTACCATATAGCTTTGATCAGAACCCGAAATAAAATAAAAAACTATAGGCCACCAAAGTAGAAATCGTTTGGTTTTATATTCAATTACATATAGAAAAAGTTCATTAGAAATATAAAAAGTATTAAAATACTGTATGTAATCAATTTAACTAAGAAAGAACATTCGACTCTTGCGTGAGACAGCTTTGACGTGCATCAAACAAAAAATAGTTTAACTTACGCTTGGAAGCCATTTATCAAAATTAAGAGTGGTTTACACGCCTCTACTTGAGTTTGATGCGATATCGCTTACCGTTACTGTGTTGTAAAGCTATTAAAAGCAGCTCGGTAGTTAATGTATGGAGTTTTAATTTAGTTAGTTGAATATACTCTACGAATACAGTTTTAAAAATTATTAACATTTAAATTTAGAACATTTTTTACTCTTATTAGTTGAGATATACGATTTTACTCACGTGTATATTTCGGGGATGCCCGACTAGTTTCGGACCCGACGGGGGCCCTTTATCAGGGGGTTGCAGGTGACAAACAGAGTAAAATCGTATATCTTAACTAATATGAATACCACTCACGAAAGTTTTTATTCGAGTATTTTTTACTCTACCATAAACTTCAAAATAGGTTTTTTATCTTTATCAAAGAACGTAAGCTAATTTTTTTATGAATACAGCTTTGAGTAGTAAGAATTTACTATTTGTTTTGCAAACCATATTCGTGAAAAAAAGATTTTTTATGTATTATATTCATAATGGTGTTATGATTCCACAATATTTATTGTGCGTTTGGTAATTTGTCAATATACTCGTAATATCCTTGAACTAAAAATATTTTAAGTAATCAATAAGATCGTGTGCAGTTGTAAGTAAAAAAATACAAATCTTTCAAGCTCCTTTGAAATGACCGATTCAAAACCCTCAAAATTAAGGACGTCAATTTCGATTTTTATTTAATAAGACTATTATAAATTCTTAATATCCAACTTACACCTATTAGTCATTTATTCTATAATAAGATTAAAGATTCCAATGTTAAATACCTAAAAGACTGCTCAAAAACTTACTGGTTACGAACTTTCTTTACGCCATTTAACAATTAAATTTATATCAATTAAAAAAAAATGTTCATCAAAGCAGGCCATCAAAAACAAGATTATATACTTTTAAAGACATGTGAACTTTAAGTAAAACAACGTCATTCATTTGTTCCACAAGTACATTAACATATAATCTTTATCTTTTAGTACCTTTAGTAGCTAATAATGAAGATAAAGTACCTTGCTTTCACCTCAGTCTCTCGTTATCTCCAGATCTGAAACAGAGACACAACATATTAACAATGGCTTATTAACAGGGATCCAAATAAACTGGATTAAATCAGAAATGAGAGAAATTACCATATAATTAAATGCGTATGTGAACTTCACTGATATATCTTTACAGTGATATATGTAGTTGAACAGTTGGTAGTAGTAAGTAGGCAATTTGCATTGAAACTGTGAACGATACAGTTTTTGCACAAGTGTTCGCGGTGGCAACGCTCCTTGCTTTTTGTGTACACACATTCACACAAATGTGCAGTTATAATGAGTTTAGAACTTAACATAGCTCCATTAATCCAGTTGTGACTAAACATAATAATTCGCGTTTTATTCGGTCGGTTTAATTTCAAGATCAAGCTTAGTCAGGATAATGAGAAATGTAAGATTACGCACAGTAACATTGAACAAATTTATTTCCCGTGAATACATTATTTTATGATCTGTCTAGACTGAGAAGGCGACTGTTAACGAATCGGGAGTCTTTAAGATTTTTCCTTTATAACTATAGTTTTACCGTAAGATATTTTCTATTCCTAGAACCCGAAACATCGTGAGTGGTTCAACGATTCTTTTAATATTCGCCTTCCTTTTTCATAAGTGGCAATAGTATCTGTTAGAAGCTGCAATCAAAATCTTTAAGATATTGCAATAATGCATTTTCAAACAACTTTATTTGTGTTCAATTCGATTAAGATTTTTAAATTGTACATGTTATAATGTCAATCGAAGTACCTAATTCAGAAAATGGTAAGTATGAAAATGATAAAATACGCAGCAGCTCACATCTTTATAATCTGAAGTAAATTAATGAATCAAAGCAGATTAATCCCGAGGTTTTCTGTCTTGTATCATCAGCAAAAATAATTTAATGAAAACCTTATTTAACTTTATTTTTTGCAAGTAATACATATTTGTCATTATTATAATAATCAGATAAATGTCTGAGTTAGACACATATATTAACTTTACATATATATATGTACGTCTTTATATGGTAGCCATTCGAACGACACATTCAAAGATACAATGAAATTGGATCACCTCTATTTATAACTCAGTATCATATATTCTAAACAGTCAGCTTAAGTAAGAGGTCAAGCATTCAGGCCATTTGTAGTCTACAAAATTGACTATCAGTAAACCCCATAGCATGTATTCGTTTATGTGAACGTGCAAGCATGCATATGCTGCCATGATGACATAAGATTGTTTAATTCTATGCACGTTCTATCAAACACTTCAAAGCGTAGAAAAACCCGTTCATTAATATTGATCAATAATTTCTCTTTCGTGACTTTTCTGTGATTTCCGATACAATATTTCACTGTATAAGTGACATTTTAATAGGAATACATTTGTTGTTTCCGTCTGTTTGCACAGTTGGTGTAAAGTAAGGTAGGCGGCAGCAAGTATAACTTTATAATAGACTTATAAATTTGCGGGTATTCTGAATGGAGGTACGGGAATACTAATGACCGTGCCTTAGACACTCGCCCACTCGTACCCTTATAAGACTGCTGTTACATGACCTTATTGATTGACGGGTTTATAAACAGAAGCCATATTTGAAATATAGCAACGTCAAAATGGAAGACTTTGTAATGCGCCGACTACATTGTGGGGTCAAATAACTAACTTATTTAATAAAAATAAGTCTTTGCTTCACAACAGTTTCCGTATTTGTTGCTATACTAAACTTAAACTTATTCCTAACTTAGATTATATTTACATTTGGCTTATGAAGCTATCTCTAACCATATTTTATACAGAGTGAGCCAAAATAAACTGAAAAAAAATTAATAGAAGTAAAACTGAAAATTATATTTTGTTGATCCTCTATTATCGTTATAAACACTTAATGTAATTTATATTTACTCCAGCAAACGACTAGTTACGTAAATTTTGGTAAACACGTTGACACATGCTGCGGGGGATCTTAAGCTTATCTTGGGATATTGTCGTCGATTTATTGTATGAATGTTACACACGACATTTCAGGACAAGAAAAAATCGCGATGTGGTCTCGTGAAGCGTTCTATCGGCATCGAGACTAAAACTGCATGAAGGGACGCATCGTTTCCCGCCACCCGCGTGGCTCTTCATCTAAGGGTTTTCGATAAACTCAGTTTTTCTATTTGCATACATTTTTAGACCAACCTGTACATAGAACTGTTACACAACCTGTCAGCCACTCCCTAATTATGCTGTTATAACACGTACCAACTCGGGCCAAGAACACAGCGATTCTACTTACTTGAATCCTTAACTTACAGTACGTCGAGTATTCAATGCACTACTATTTAAACTTATAAATGTGAACAATTGTGAAGATTTTTGCTAAACAATCACACCTTGACCGTAGTCCATATTGACTAACTAGCAGCGCCCCGCGGTTTCATCGCGGTTAATATCGGGATAAAAAGTAGCCTATATGTTAATCCAGGTCTCCAGCAAGGGAGTCACATTCTCCAAGGACCTCTGTTTGTCAAACCCATGACCTACGTACATCTACTAAGGGACCGTTCTACAAAAAGAAAGACTTTTGCATTCAACGCCTTATAAAAACATCGTGAACTAATTGAAGTACTAATTCTATGCCAGCCTATAAAATAACAATAAATACTGAGTAACTATACTATTTTTTTATAACTTGTGTTTGTTCTTAGAACTTTCTGTGGGAAGGATTTTCTTTATTTATTTTATTTATTTATTACACTCACACAAGCTATCATTACAGGGTAATACCCAATGCAATAGACGGGCCAGAGGATATAAACAATAATTTACACACATTTTTTTAACATTTACATTTCAAATTAACATTAAAAAATTACAGATAAAACAAAATTACAATAAAGCAAATATTAAAATTTCAAATCTCGCCATAGCAAATAATATATAGAACTACTTTTATGAGTTCACTCAAATTGCACGAAAATATATCTATATTATCATGAACCTCATTTCCTACCCGAACTGCCCGCGTTAGCGGCGTTGATTCCAGTACGAATAGGAGATGATCTATTTAAATTTCTTGGTAACTAATGATACACGTAATTACGTATCCAAGTTTGCTTGTATAATTAGTTACCTACTGGTACTACTCCTAAATCACCGATGGTGGGAAGATAACACAAAACGGGATGTGAGAGGACTGCAAAGAGATATCTATTGATTTGTCGTCAGGAATCTCTAACATAGAACAGGCTTTTTATCACCTGCTTCTAATAAATTGCTTTAATAATCCATACAAATAAATAAAATTAAAGCGTCTGTTTGTAATGTCAAAATAATAGGTTTTTTTAAACTCATGCAGTTATTTGCACGATACCTATGAGTAAAAAATAGTTTTTTAAATTTTTGTCTGTCTGTCTGTCTGTTTGTTTGGGCTAATCTCCGGAACGGGTGGACCAATTTCCACGGGACTTTCACAGGCCGATAGCTGGTGTTATAAGGAGTAACTTAGGCTACTTTTATTTTGGAAAAAGAATTAGGGATCCGCGCAAAATATACAAATAAGTACACGCTAGCGAAGTCACGCGGAAACTGCTGGTACTACATATAATTCCTACAATTTCATGCACTACATGTACCTAATTCTCTTAACATAAATATTTATAGACTTAACGCCTTATAAAACGACATAATCATAACTGCTGTTTTCATATGAATAAATAAATATTTATCGTACATTTAAATAGCACCAAAATATTAAAAATTCGTTATTATGAGCCATAAATTTTCACTTTGTTAAGAATTGCTCATTATAGTCGCTTTACAAGAGTCGTAATTATGATTAAAATTTAAGCTACACGTAGGTATATTAATTATACGAGATAACCGCCGTAGTAACTATATGTACATCTCGTAACTGGGAAAGTTGATTGAAATTTCAAGATTCATATTTTTATACCGCTTAAGTGACTTTGGCTGGCCTGTTTGTCTAGTGGTTAGTGATCCTGACTACTGAGCCAGAGATCGTGGGTTCGATTCCCACCCGGGACAAATAATTGTGAAATGAGCATGATCATTTGTTCTGTGTCTGGGTGTTATTTATCTACAACTGTCAAAGTTAGGGTCAAAGCGAGAAGATCGAAATATTATTATTAATGTTATTTTAAGTGCCCAATGCGATTATTTCTGATCTTTTTAGCGTACTCTTACTTTAAAGTTCACTGCTCAGACTTATGGCTTCGAGAAACCTCCCTATCCTATCAACAGTGATTGTTTGTATTTCCTGCGGTTGCATGATGTGTAACTCTAAGTTAATAGTTTGGTACCGCATTAGTGGGCCACAAAAACATAGAAAATGCATGGCAGTTTCTTTTGCCTCTCGACAGAATTCGCCCAACTTTAGGTTGAACATATGTTTGTTCAGTTTGCAGTGTGTGTGTAAGATTGAAATAACATTAGCTGGTTGAAATCTGAAAAGTATTTTACTGAAGTCCTAACATCATTAAAGCTCCACACATAATATCTAGAATCACACGATCGAAATCATATGTTTACAACCGTTTAACACCGCTAACCACCATTTCTTATAAACTTGTTAGACATGTTTACTGAAAATGCCATGTTAGAGAGCATAATCACATATTACTTAATAGTTCTTGTGTAATATATGCATTAGAATCATGTGAAGGTATTTACTAAGTAAACTTGACCACTTCCTTAACATGTTGATAGTTATTACTGCTTAGGGGCTTTGACGCTATGGCGACCGAGCGTAGCAAATGATCAGTAGCAGCCGTTAATTAAGATTAGGACAGATTGAGCTGAAGATGGGTAACAAATTCCTAAAAGAAACCACCATCGTTACAGAAGCAAGCTTTGTCATCAGGCAGTTTGAAAGCGAAGAGTGGAACTTCTAACTGCGGTGGTGGATCGATTGGAGTCGTGGAGATCCCTAAGATGTGTTTGAGTTCCCTGATTACCGACTTATCTAATCTACTGGGTATCGTGACGGTCAGCTGAAAACTGAATTGGTTTTTTCGTATAAAGGCCGCTCTGGACGCATACATAGCACTTGCACTGTTTGAGTTTATATAGACTTAGATCCTTGAATTTGTTTGGGTGTTTCTTTTCAAGGGTAGTCATAGGAAATACCGGCTCCATATAGATTTAAAGTACAAATCGACGTGTTAAATTGTCAGAAAAAATCTACTTTAAAAAAATAATATAAGTTATCATTTCCATATTAGACGGACCACCTGGTTAATAGGGCAGGGAGCAGTGAAGTGGGTAGCAGTGCTAGACCGGTGAACTTAGGGAACTCTTTCGAAAAGCCTAGGTCCAGCAGTGAAACTCGAAAACGTTACAACACAAATATTGGAGTTGGAGTCCTTGGAGTTCCTTGTCTGTTCTTCTCCATAGGATCTACGTATTAGAACAGGTAACTAGCTTCATGACTGACTTAGTCTGACTGACTCCTACTCCTGACAATTCAAAAATACCAATTATTGGTTGAATTGAAATAAATGGTTTTGATTTTGATTGATTTTGATTAAATAAAATACAAATATTTTTATTTCCAAGTGACACGTAAATAATTGCACGAGACATCATAAAGAAACTGAATAAATGATTAGACATACTGAAAATTATGATCTTAACGGTAGCTATTTAAATTAACTTTACCCATAGGTCAAAGTTAGGTTTAGACAACTAGAAATAGTTAGGTAGATAAAAGTTAGATCTTTAATTATATATAAATGTCAATAATATTTTATGGCATATTGAACGTTTTGTCTATCAGTTACCATAATATTATATTATTGTTATTAAAGAAATTTAATAAACATAAATTCATCAATTTGCTGATCAGAAATAAAGAGCGTTTAATGACCTACCGCCGTTAATTCAAGAACGCTGACATCTGTGATCGTGTGTTCTATTCGATATTAGAAAACAGATCAATTAAATCAATTGAATTTTAATCAGAGAATATATAATCAATAATTAGATTGAAGTGGTACACTCGGTCGATTTGTCTTCGTGCATTAGTGTAAGGAAAATAAAAGAAACGGGATGTGGTCTGTATATTTGACATTCGCTTTCGCCTGCCGGCATTTTTTGGACACATGTTACTTTAATTTGAATGTAAGTATCTACTTATTTTCTATAATGGAATCTCTTTCTACAGGAAGTTGAAGATGTAAGGCAATTAGAAATGCATTCATTAATCATCTCATTGCTGTTTATTCACTGTAATGTGACGATGTGGAGATTATCGTTCATCTTGATCAAAAGCTCGCATTGTGCGCCCGCCAATCAATGATCACTCAATATTTTATCGATTATAAACTTACATAATAGACTAATTTTCGTACGATATAATAGGTTTATAGCAACTCCTTATAAGCAAGTGATAATCATTTATTACTTTAGTTTTGTTTATATGGTCTTTTTTAATACGTCTACATTTTGACTGGCCTGTTGGTCTAGTAGTCAGTAATTCTGACTCTTGAGCCAGAGATCGTGGGTTCGATTCCTACCTAGGACATGATGAGCACGATAATTTGTTCTGTCTCTGATTGTAATTATCTATAATATGTATGTATTTAGTAATATAAAAGTATGTTTATGAGCAATCTGGTTACCATATACAGGCTCTGCCTAGTTTGGGATCAGAGTTATTCTATTCTACATTAAACTTTCGGTAATAGTGTAAACCTATCATCTAGATTTTGTGTTTATTTTTCGTGGTGTTGATTTAGATTATAACTCATTTTGTATGCTGCAACCGCATCCCACCAGTTTCTATACTAATACTGCCGAGAATGGTATCAATCTTTTTATTACCGGTTCTGAACGTAAATATATCGTTTCAAATACATTTAGAATCAGAGCCATTTTCACAAAGGAAATGATTGACAGAGTAAGCTAGACAATGTCAGTTACAAAATAAATTGTACCTAAGTATAATTTAAATACCGCTCTGAACGATTTTACAGCGCTAATACAAAATTGGGGCAAAACCATTTACGAAAAGCTACAAAAACATATGAAATGCAATTACAAAACGTGCAATATTAAAATCATCCTCTGACCATCTGGGCGTGAAGTTCCCACAGTAAATAACTTGGCGAGCAATCTCATTGATCATACTAGACTGGATCAGGATGACGGGAAGTTACCTCCTGTGAGACTAATGGCCTAACTGCAGCCGTTTATGTCCGCCACCCACAGTAAAAGTTATCAATAATAGGATATTGTATTGAATACATATTAGTATGATCAGTAACTAAACAGGAAACAATTGTATTTAAGTACCTATAAATTTAACAAATGTACGAATTTGGAATTAGAAAAAAGAATTAAAGTAACCAGAGTATGAACTAAAATGATGACCCTCCCTTTTTGAATTAAAGCAAAAACCCCAAAAAGAGATCCACCTGAATTTGACCAGGCTATATCAATTCCGACCAGGGCGTGGCCAAACGCATGACATTATGATTCTGTATTTACATTACATACATACACTCAAGATGGTACCCACAGGGTAGGCAGAGCCATATTAAACCCCATCATCACTTCTCAACACTCATCCCACTCACGCGCCCCTTAGGTAAGCCCACGGAGCAGATACAAAGTCCGTGGGTAAGCCTTTCCCGTTGCCGTTTCCCGGGCACTTTGGGTATTAAAGATGGGAAAATCGGGATATTTAAAGGAAAAGAAATTAGGTAATGGCCTGAAAGAAATATTTCTTATACGGATATATTGAGTAGTGCAATAACGGCTGTTGCCAGGAAGTCCTAGCCCTCCAGATCAGGGATTCCCTTGGGGTTGAAATCGGTTTTCCACATAAACGAAAACTGATTTTAGAAGTCGACGAGGTCTGAAAATCAACCCCTATTAATTAACACAAGTTCTTATTTGAAACTTTCAAGATACTGTATAAGTTGTGTTACGTGTAAGTACTAACTAACATATTATAAGAATGACTAATATTTTAGTAAGAAGTATCATTGTTGTACTTTTAAAGAACTCAACAAGTCGATAAGCGTATACAAGTTCGTAGAAGATGAAAAACTCGGCACGTCAAAAAGCGATGACAAGTTCGTGCAAGATAATGTGTTTGAGCGTACAAGTCTTTCAGGCACGTTTTGACTTGCTTTGTATTTGACGCATATATACGATTTAACACGAACGAAATCATGATCAAGTTCAAGTCCAAATATGCTCCGAATATTTTACTACGTAACAAGCTTGCACTTAGGTTGAAAGTTCGTTTGCGTTTTGAAATTCGTTCTAGCTTGAATGATAATACACTCATGTAGATGAGTGGAACATTGCTGAAAAATACCTTATCGCTTTTCCATCATCATACCTATTCGAAAAAGGCTTCAGTGTGGTTACAAACATTTTGACTAAATAAAGAAGCCGTTGGAAAATTAACGACCGCGGAGATTTAAGGCTGCAACTCACTAATATCGAACCGGAGTTAGCTAGATTGGTAGAAAGTCACCAGGTTCATCCATCACACTGACTTTTTTATATTTACTTTGCGATTTTAATGTTTATTTCAAAAAATAATTAGCCACTTAAGGATTTTTATTTATATATATATATATAGATTTATTTTGTTAAATTTTGATGAGAAAATTTTGTTAAGTTTACTCACTTAACCAACCGCAAAGTTTTTAAAAAGTTTTTAAAATACTTCCCTATTTTGTATCAATAGGAAAAAAAGCTAGAGATATGATTTTTAAAGTAATTTGGCTATGGGAGTCTGAGGTATCAGTTCATTTTGGATAAGGGATGTCTTGCCCAAAATAGTTTCGGAGTCCCTGCTCTAGATGAAGATAGATTATACTTGTATGTATATATTAATTTGTTGTGGAAGTTGGGTGCAGCTGATTGCATAGTAACTTACTGTTACGATTGATAGTGTTCAATAAATCAGCGAAGTTTTGTCTCAAATAACTAAATTAGTTCTGCTTGAGTTCGCTTCGGTGCAGTCACGATTATGATTCCGTTATTGTCAAATCATATTCGCAACTAGACCAAAACTACGAATTAATTTCAAGATCTAGAATAAGTCAAGAGTTCCTAAAAGGAATAAAAAGTTACTATCTTGCTCAATAAGACTACAAAATGCACTACCGAACTTGAACCCACTCACAACACAAGCTTTTTAGGTTAGCTGAAGGGGTTAACAAGAATAGTAATGTGTGACTCACAGTGCTAGCATTCTTTAAAAAGAAAAAAAATTTTTTGGGATTTAAGACAAAGGAGCCCTCCTTTGTCTAGGAACCGAAACTTTTATTGATTGAAAACTTTAAAAACGAACTAGACTGTTTTAAGTAAACATAACCGACTTAATGCATCTACTCGTAAATAAGGCCACTTGAATAAAAATGATCATAAAATAATCATTCCAATTTTTTTACAAGATTTTATTTATTTAACTTGCCTTGTTAGTATGAGCTTAAATCTGGCAACTGAAGTGACTGATAATGCAGTAATATAGTATTTTAATTTTTTTTCTAACACTAGCAATTATTAATATACTCGTTTCTAAGCTTCCTGTTCAACTTTTTCTGGATACTTGTCTGTGAGAAAACTTTTTACTTCTCCATATTCGACTTTCAAGTTGAAACATACTTTTTCATGATTTCTGTACCTACATTTCATATTTCCTAAGATATATTTTGTAATGTGGCATGGTTTTGTAGAAGCGGGGTAACTTATTCTTCTTCAATATAACCTTGTCGTTCATGACGTACTGGGTAAAGTTCAAGGTTTTATCGCTCGGGCCGGCCATTACATTCGGAAAATATGCATTTTCTGATTTATATTCTACGAGGTGGAGTTTCTTTTCTTCAACTAGTTGTTGGTGGGTTTTTTGTTGCAAAATACCAATGAAAATTTAATGGGGAGGATCTGTCGCTACCGGCCGTTTTTACGCTGTCGCAACCTTCTGTGAGGAAGTCATCTCGCAGAAGGAGGCGGCGGAACGGTTCCCGGGAGGACGATCTCCCCTCAGACCTCGGTCTCCGTCGGTGAACCGGGCGGCGGAGGCGCACTTTCTCTCTCTCTTTCACGTGACTTCTCTCGACCAACGCAGCATACGAATTTCTGTCGTATCGTCATCTATAGCCATATCCTCAATATGATATTAATACAAAAATGTGGTAAAAGAGGAACTTATGTGTTAAAGTAGTTCTTGAATTGAAGGGCTTATACAAGAACCAGATAGAAATTACACTACCAAAGGTTACATTACCAATACCGGCCAACGTAATTTCGCTGGTAATGACTGTTCATTTCCGACTGTTTTTAGTTCTGATTTGTTCGCATACCATCATATCGAGGAAAACTTTTTCTATTTCTTAGAAAGTTACATTTTTGTTATAATACGTGGAACGATGTGAGCTGTACCCGTGAGACAAGTCATCTAATTATTATTACTTTTTATGAAATGCTTACACAGAATGTATTCCATCAAACCAAATAATTTTGCTGCTGATATGAATGAGACTTGACTGCTTCAGTCATGTTTTGCCAGTTTGGTTTTAATTTTCAGTAAAAAGAAGTTTAGCGTCTTGGGCGTTTAGCATTTATGTTTCTATAACGTAGGTAGATACACGTTAGCATTTAATGTGTTTAATTAAAATTTAAAAAACAACAAATTTTCAATCTTAACATTTTGTATTTTTTTTTTCACTTTTTTTAGATGTCTTGAGATATAACATCTTTTTTTAAATAATAATATTTCACAATCGGTTCCAAAAAGGGTAAAAAAAATGATTTTCATTATTAAGTTAAGTAATACAAGTTTTACACAGTATACATATAGATATGTGTATTACATATACGATAACGTGAACTACAACTTGCACAGAATGAAATTGCAATCTTCTAGTATCAATTTAGTGTCAATTCTTTAATTGCCAAACAAACAAATAGTAAACAATAACGCTAGTGAATATATAACAATCTTGCACTAGACTCTAACATAACACAGCCCACAGGTATCAGGAGCAGACCACGTGGATTAAGAGCATTACAAGAATTCTTATACACCTTGTATATTAAGTTTCTTCTTCAAATAAAGTCACTTACAAATGACTACTTTAACGAGAATAACATTTCATGTAAAGTGGTCATCACACAAGGCAATCTTCTGAATATCCACACTAAAATGACTTTATGATTGATGTTAACAGTAAAATAATCTCTTATAAGGAATCACACTTTTTACTAGTCCATACTTTAATGTTTATGCAATAAAATAAAAACTTTACGGCCACATGTTATTATAATTTTGATATAACAATAATTGGTACGTGGTATTTACTACGCTTTGTTATAAAGATCAATTTTGTATGCAGTTGTTTGATTTTTTTATTTTTTGATGCAATTATCAAAGCCGCTGGACCAGAGACCTCTGTTGGAGTCATCGCCAAATTATTAAACATCTTAATTTGCTTCTGGATACGAGCAATTTGAGGTACAGATAACTTTATGCACTGATTCCTTAAAGTAATTAAAATCATATTTAGAATCGTAGATAACATTTAATTGTTGGAGTTTATTTAACAGGATTTTTATCTTTATGTGTATTTATGTTCACTTAAATAAAATATTTTTGTTAAAAACTTGGTTATTTTACTTTTAAAATATTTGAATAAACAGTTATTTATTCAAATATTCAAAGGATTAGTAACCTTTTTCTTCTCATATAAACACAGATACAACCGATGGAAACTTGAACTCTTGACTAAAAGACTGTACGATAAAGCAACTTCGTACTTTTAAGTGTGTATTTTGCTCAATATTTCGACATCTCGAGTCTCTAAAAAAAATGATATAAATAGACCTAAAAATAGCCTTAAATAGAAAAAATTAGGGGACCCGATTTTTTTTTTAACGTCGGGGGGGGGGGGGTTGTTTGGAAGTGTACATTTCGATTTTCGGGGCAAGCCCGCCATTGGATTTGCCGCCATCTTGATTTGAAGATCAATTTTGTTTTTCTCAAATAACTCGTTAATTTGCAACTTTAGGGCAAAAATAGTAATTTCTAAAGTTGTTGGAAATGTAATTTCCCACAAGTTTAGTTATTATCATTTTTACATTAGCATCAATATTTGCAGAGTTATGCTATCAAGTTTATCAAAAAAATCGTAATGAGTGGAATTTTATTTCCTTCAACTTTGGTTCTCGCACTTTTTTTACTCCACGATCAATATTTTCGGATTTAAATACATTTGTTTATATATTGTAACGTATATTGGAAAACCCCTGAACTGAGTGTATATCAAAAAAAAAAAAATATATTTGCAAAGTATATATATATATTGATCGTAGTGTAAAAATGATAAACTTGTGGGAAATTAAATTTCTAACAACTTTGGATACTACCATTTTTGCTCTATAGTTGCAGAAAAACGAAAAAATTGAAATTCAAATCAAGATGGCGGCAATGGCGGGCTTGCCCCGAAAATCGAAATGTAGACTTTCAACCCCCACCCCCCCCCCTGTACTATATCAAATTTAGTAAATATTTGCTAACAGTAACTTTCTGCAGTTACTAATTCCGAGTTTTATGGTACGTTTTTGGTTTCGAAAACCATTTTTTACTGTTATATAAAAAACTACAAACATTATTTTTGAAAAATTAGTAAAAGCACGATTCTGAAAGGGTTTATTAATCCAACATGACTTTTATAGGAGGTATTGGTATTGTTATTATTGACTAATTAATATGCAACATCTAAACATCATTAAATACACAAAATTTTCGGAATGTATCGTTGTTCAATAAACACGACAATATTCATTATAGCTCCACAAAAAAAATATCTTGCGCGATCTTTTGTATGTCACAATAAATTTAAATGACCAATCACGTTTTTTGTGGATTGATATGGGATATAAAATTTAATAATAATAATGGTATTGAATAATACATAAACAACAAAACAATGACATTTTACATATTTACACAACAAAAAAACATTCGTTTTCATTATTACATGACCTTGTCATTTATTTTTTAAAGGAACTAGACTCGCAGTTTTCATTGTGCCCCCTTTACGTTTCTTGTACTGGATAGATGTTCGAATACTCGGACAAATATCTGAACCGTACAGTGAACAGTTAGCCCACAGTCAAACTACTTTTTTTGTATCAAGAGAAATATCCCCTTCGACCAGATTTATCAGGTACTCTATTACGCTTTTGTAATATTGTTACCGTGATTCGAATTCCAAACAAGAAACAGTTGTCCAGGTGCCATTTTTTGTTTACCTACCTATTACGTAAACTTTGTTTTTGGAAGCCAGTTTGTGGTATCGTTAAAAAAATGGTAAGCGCAATGAAATAGCGGCCAAGGACTCTAGGGATTCTCGAGACAGGAAGTTCTCTCGGGACTTAGTTTATTCCGTGTAGGGGGCCCACAGAACTGTTATTCTCAATTCTGTACCCGCGCCCTTACAATAGACTTACTTATAAAGGGTAACCGTTTGGTTTTAGTCGGTTCGATTTTCAACCACCACTTCGCTATTACTCCCGATGAGGTGATGACCCTTGGCCAGCCAGGTCCACTCCGCTGAGTTGGTATAAAGCTACAATACTTGGCAGGGTCGACTAAATGTGCCAAAATTCTGTGGGCTGGCGGGCACCGATTTTACTCAAGAGTTGTACGTGAAGTGATGGAAATTAAAAAACACAAAACTTTCTGGAAGATGGTTTCAAATTATCTACAGTGGAATCCAATGATAAAAACACATGCCACTTCGCTTTTATGCAAAATAAGGACACGGACAAGGACACAAAAAATATGAAAAATATTGAAAATGTGCTGGTGGATGAAGAACCTTCTACCTCACGATCTCGACGACGGAGGGCGTGCACTACTGAGCCAGTCAGCCTGTGAACCACGGCCTGTGCAATCTGCTCGAAACGTCAGGCAATTCAGAGGTGTTTAATACCTATTTCGTGGTCGCGTTAATTCCCATGTAAATACATCACTCTTAAACACTACTCTTTTACAATTTTTTTATGTAACAATGTTTGACACCACACATTTCATGTTTTATAACTAAAACTATGTTGTTCTTAAAACTAAGGTATTATCTATTTAACTAATCTAAATAGATCCACTGCAGCAAGTCGGTAACAGCTATGTGACGTGTATATTACTGCAAGATCAGGTGACATTAATTGGCATATAAATTGCCTTTCATGTCTGAACTAACTAACAAATAACTCAACAGGACTTAACTGCGATTATATATTCAAATTTTCACATATTTCTTTAGGGTTAACCCTATTTTCTGCATAACCAGAATATCTAGATTAGCAGTAGAAGTTTATTGAGATTTTATTCACGCGTGTATGTACCAAGAATTCAGAAACAGTAGGTAAATAACATGACATAGTGTAATTTATGTGTAAATTAATAACATTTAGTTAAAAATTAGACAAAATTAGTTGAAAAAATATAACAAGATTTTTTTTTATGGTATAGTGGGCAAACGAGCAGACGGGTCACCTGATGGTAAATGACTACCGCCGCCCATGGGCACCTGTAACTCAAGAATCACAAGTGCGTTGCCGCCCTTTAAGGTGGGAGAAGGAGAAGAGGGAAAGGAGGGGAAGAGTGGGAAGAGGGGAGAGGGGAAGGATAGGAATAGGACAGAGGGAAGGGTTAGGGCCTCCGGTAACATCACTCACGCTGCGAAATGCAATAAAGCATTGCTTCCCTGACGGTTTTCTGTGAGGCTGTGGTATCGAGCGGAGTCGAGCCGGCCCTTTACATGCCGAAGCATGGCTCTCCCACGTCAAAGATTTGTGATAACAGACAAAATTCCTCATTTTCATTTTATTTTTCTTTTTGATATTCCTTGTTTGGATCTAGTTGTACTGTCACTAAAAATTTTCATCATTCAAATCCAATGTCGGAAAACCAAAAATTAAGATGTCAAAATATCTCAAAACATAAGTTTTTTCCATTGCTCTGTTTGTTATCTTCACAATCAAAGTGTAACTCATTTGTACTAATAAACATTTGTGTTATCGTGTGTAAGCTCGCTTGATATAACGAGCTAATAATTTTATTTTCTTTTACAACACAACCGATTTAAATCCCTCTAAATCATACCCTGTATTATAATTAAAAAAATATTCTTAAATGTCAGAGATGTGTCATACCTACACAAAAAGAACCAGCTTCGTTTCAAAATTATTTATAACACGATTTTAAGAATAAAAATAATAAGAATAACAAATTGATTGACAACGGGTCGGATTGAAAAGCTGGCCATTAAATTTAACCATTACAACTCAAGACGCTATCAAGATACACGTCTTTAATGTTGATGCATGTGTACCAATTGCGTCAGCTTAATACCGATTATTACGAATTCCAGTTTAAACCAGTAAAGATTTTTAAGTTTTAAAGGTTGTAATTTTACATCAGGAAAATGTGATGACCGACGAATGATTCGAGGCAGTGAACTAACTACATAAGTACACTACCAAAATATCATCAATACAAATAAATGAAATTGAAGTGTCTGTTTGTAATGTCAAAATAATAAGTAAAATAATAAGCTCATACAGTTATTTGCACGATATCACGATACGATACAAAACACAGCAAGGCTTCAAGACACTTTGAGCTCATTCTGCGTAAATAGTAACACCAACAATCAACAAACCTCGGGTACTTTGAGATAACTTTGCACTTCGATACATGAGACGACCACCATCTTAGTCTACCCGTGACCATGGCTGCTGAAAAGCAACTGAAACGTCGGGATCAGTGTAAATAGTAAAATAACACCAAATAAATCGCGATAGAATCTGTTAAAAATAGTTTTATTTCAACGATACCTAGGCCTAAAAATCGGTTTTTTTTATTTTTTGTCTGTCTGTCTATTTGTTTGTTCCGGTTAATCTCCGGTACGGGTAGACCGATTTCCGCGGGACTTTCACTGGCAGATAGCTGGTGTTATAATGAGTAACTACGGCTACTCTTATTTTGGAAAAAGTATAAGGATTCCGCAAAATATATAAATATGTACACGTAAGCGAAGACGCGCGAGAACTGCTAGTCATCAATACAAATAAATTATATTAAGTGTCTGTTTGTAATGTACAAATAATAGTTTTTTTTATCAGTTCTTAAATTAAAAAGAAAACAGATTTTTAAATTTTTGTCTGTTTGTTCCAGGTAATTTCCGGAACGGGGGAACCGATTTCCACGGGACTATCTGTGACAGATAGCTGGTGTAATAAGGAGTAACTTAGGCTACTTTTATTTTAGAAAAAATTAGGGTTCTGTGCAAAATGTATAAATATGTACACGCGAACAAAGCTGCGCGGGAACTGCTAGTGTGCTAATAAAATCGTCAAGCAAAAATCTGTACCTTGTAAATTTTCATCAGCTGACCAATCAGGGATACTGTTGTTTGTGTTTTGTTTTAAAGCATGCAGTCGATCACTTGTAGAACTCATATTACTTTTTTGACAAGGGTTACAGGAATTTACATACGTTTTATTTTGTTTAATTTTGATGATATTCACTTTATCATTGTATTAATAAGTGAAGAGAATCTTTGTACCCCTTTTTAAGAAAATTTCGCGAACGTAGTAGCGTGAATTTTGGAATATTTACAGTTTATATATAGAATAAGTGCAGAAAGCCAAAATTTTAAAACAATATGTCTTAAAACTTTAAAAATTACGTGAAAACGGACTAATGAAATCACACGCGTCCAGTATTTGTGATTACCTGTCATGGTAAGTAAGTGTATACAATCACTGCTCAAGTTATGACAGCCAATGAAAAACCATGGTCGAAATTCGACCACCACGCGATCTCTAGTATATTATAAACTAGCAGCGCCCCGCGGTTTCACCCGCGTAAATCCCGATCCCGTGGGAATATCGGGATAAAAAGTAGCCTATGGTTTGATCCAGGTCTCCAGCTATCTACATACCAAGTCTTATGGTAATCGGTTTAGTGGTTTTTGCGTGAAAGAGTAACAAATATCCATACATCCATCTGAACTTTCACATTTATAATATTAGTAGGATATCCTGAGTTCCTTGGAATTACTGGGAATAATTGTGTGAAAAAGAAGACTTACACGATAGTACTTTTGACTTTTGAGACAACATTTAGAACGACAAAACAAAGGTTTATACCAACTTACAGCTTATTATCTTTCATTCCGAGGTTGACTCCTTTTTTACCTAATATGACTGGGCTATTTGTATTTCTGCCAGAGAGGCAGGAGGAGAGAAACCTGGTTAACGCAACTGATGTCACTGGTATTGTGACTATTTACAAGCACCGGATAACTGCTTACCAACAGACACCTGCACGGATGGCGCAATGGTTTAAGTGGTCACCTCGCCACTACACCCCGCCGAGTGCTGTGGGTTCAAAACTTCAAATCCCACACGGGACAAAAATTTGTGTGATCCACAAATGGTTGTCCCGAGTCTGGGTGTTCTTTGTGTCCGTTGTTAATGTTTGTGACACCGCGATACAGGAATATAATTTCTAAAATAATAAAATAAATATAATCTTTAAAAAAAAATAACAGGCTGGGTGTTTATTTGCTACGTTGTTGATTAAAGAATTCCCGCAACTATGTGTTGACAAGCAAAATATTATTGCTTCCCTATGAGAATAGCCCTCTTAAATTATGGTATAGTTGGATCCCCATCGTAAGCTATATAGGGAAATGAGATAGTCTTCTATTTTGCTTTAAACCAAGTACTTCTCAGGAACCGATCACGTAGTTGGATGGTTATAGCTTATATAGATGGTGGTATGTAGAAGCGTGTGGAATGCGAACGGTAAATATCCCACAGGATGGCCACAAATCGGCCGGTGCATGCCTGCGGCCTGGCGCGCTCGTCTCTCAATGATTTTAACGACGGTCATAATAGCCAATGTGTAAGTACCCTTATAAACATTCTACGGGAGTTGGTTGTTGCGAAAAGCAATGAAGATCGGATTAGCTGCAATATTTTTGAACAGTTTTGTTTATGACTTATGCACAGGTTAGTAAGGGGCTAATTACACTTTCACCCGCTTTTTTGAAGATTTAAGTATATTTTTATAACGAGAGGTAGATGGTAGGATTCTGTTCCGATACAGGGAGGACATGTCTACTCTCTGCTACTTTCAACCCGCATTATTTAGCAACTCATAATTAATTTTAGTTCAGCTTCATCAAGTTGAACTAAAATCAATTCTAAGTTGCTCCGCTCCTAACGTTGCCTCTCTTACTAGTAATGCCATCTATATTTCGTTATAAATCTTAGTTGATTAATCTTATTTTGAAATCTTAGTGACTAAACATTTATGTAACCAACTCTGACTATACACACAGTCTTCATTTATTGCGCCTGTTCCATATATCCCTAACAAGTTATCCCCACTGTTGGGGATAGTTGGATTTTTTTTCCATCTATCCCTACCGGTAGGGATAATCAGAAATTTTATGTCTCTGCCTTGTTTGTTTAAAATAAAGTACATTACACAGCAACTAACAGTCAACTTTTGGGTGACGCAAAAAAAAACACGTATTGCATTTCAAGTAACTTGATGTACTTGTTTAATATAAACTGTATATTTACCAAATCATCTTACTAATATTATAAAGACGAATGTTGGTGATTGGTGGATGGATGGATATTTGTTACTCTTTCACGCAGAAACGGCTGAACGGATCTGGTTGGAATTAGGCACAGAGACTAGCACATAGGCTTCTTTTTATCCGGGAAAAATCACGGTTTCTGTTGGATAAATTTCACTAAAACTTTCAAGCGACGGAAGACGCGGGCAACAGCTGAAGACTGTCTGAAAATTTCATCAAAATCGGTCGTTTTGGAGTCAATAGGAAACATACATACACACATCGATTTTTTTAATTTAAAAGTGTATAAAACAACAGTTAAAGAACTACTGTATATGATATTTTCGAGATAACTTTGCACTTCGATACATGAGACGACCACCATCTTAGTCTACCCGTGACCATGGCTACTGAAAAGCAACCGAAACGTCGGGATCAGTGTAAATAGTAAAATAACACCAAATAAATCGCGATAGTATCCGTTAAAAATAGGTTTATTTCAACTACTGTATAGTTCTACCACTGTAAGTTGTAAGAATATAGAGGTTCTATTCGCTTCTCATCAACATCATAGAACCAGACACCTAAAGGCGTGAATTGAGTTTTCAATGTCTACTTTCTTGGCAGTCGTTTGTGTGTTTCGCACGCCGCGGCGCCGGCGTACTGTGTAATCCTCGCCAGACAAGCGTAACTCAATCCCAATACCTTTAATATTACATGTTCATACAATTGTACGCTAGCTATCCTTAATCATTTTAATAATATGGCGATTTGTAGCTCACGGCTCAATTGATGTTCGCTATATCGCTGTGCCGTGGGTGGAAAATTCTGACAACTAAATTGTAAAGAAATTAAATAAAATCTTATTCTTAGGAATGATATACCTACCTAAATATTTTAGCATATCATTTAGATGTGTACATCTCGTGTTTGGGAGGCTCGCGAATTTTTAAATACGTAGATATTAAGATATGAGATGACTATAAAATCCGTTGGCTTATAACCGAATTATTGCTATATTTAAATTGAATATGAAAATGGGATTGTCACCTAATAATGTCTAATGAACAAAAAAATCGGACAAGTGCGAGTCTGACTATTGCACCCAGGTTTCCGTAAGCAAACAAATTTGTATGAAGGTAGTACGTCCATCTGGGGAATCAATTCGTGAAGATTTTTGCTCGACTATCCGTAAGACAAACTAAACTTTGCAGTTCTAAAAATACTCTCCCATACATCGATGTATGACAGAGTCAACTTTCCAACCGCAAAATATAAGGTTGTAATCACAAAAACATTTTTTTTATATTAAAATAACAACAAATTAACGACTTTCATATTCTTTACTTATGCTGTTAGGCTTTGCTTCTTACCAAATTTCCTGATTCTAGGTCAATCGAAAGTATCCTTAGCGATAAGACCGCCCTTTGTATGTACATATTCACTAGATGAACCGTTCCATGTAAAAAAAAATTTTGGTGGACAATAAAGTTTATTCTATTCTATTCTACCCTATAGGTTTTTATTTACGTGCAAAATGTTCAAATTTGTTAAAATCTAAGGCTTAATGGCAAGATAAGAAGGAATCTTTTCATTGCGTTGACTTAACAGCTTGATATTTTTACAGCTTCAAGGGACCGCTGACATAAGTATTCGATGTTAATATATAATTCGAAGTACCCTATAGGTTTTATTTACCTGCGAAATGTTCAAATTCGGTCAAATCTAAGGTTTATGGCCGTATCTTTTTATTGCGTTTACTTAGAAGATTGGTTTTTACAGTTTCGAGGGACCGCAGACATATATGTATTGACGTATTTGGTATTAATTTCAACTTTAACCACGGGTCCTAAGAAAAAGTGGCTTGACAGACAGACAGACAGACAGACAGACAGACAGACAGACGGACAACAACAGTTGCGTTTTTCCTTTTGAGGAACGGAACCCTAATAAAAAATGAAAATGCAAGTTAAGAAGTTGTGACGCAATTTATCCATAAATATTTAAGTTATGTTGTTAATTTCTTTGGCAAACATTATATTTCACAATGACGGATTTTCTAAGTGTCGCATCTACAAGTACCTACCTCTGAACGATGATCAATGCGGTTGCAATTTATTTTCAATAATGTTATAATATTATTGAGTATAAAACATGTTACATGAAAGTTATATACAGACAAGTTTTACCACTATAACACAAGTGTGCAAATTGTTAAGTACGCTTGTACTTAAAAATTTGCCGGCATTCGCGTGACTGCATCAAAATAATTCCTTGAGGAAAAGGAAGTTTATCACTCAACCATTTGTAATGTATAATTATTTTAAACCACCTAGAAAGTATTGAGAATTTCGTGAAATCAAAGCATTTTATTACGAATGAACCGAAGCTTTTTTTTTAATATGACTTGGTTTAGTACCACGCAATCTATTATTGATATTGAACGCTTTCGTTTAAATTCAATTATTATTAAGTACTTTTTGTTGAAAGGTACAAGGAATTATCGTAACTGTTTTATTTACTGGTACAGATCAATAATATACAGGGTGCTTAACAGCTCCTCTCGATGCATCCTGGACTACAGAAGCGGTAAAAGTTCCGTCCAAGCAGAAGTGACCCACATTTTAAGCTGCTTTGTTTCTTTGCGAGTCCCTTAAATTATCAGAGGATAAGAAAAAGAAAAAGTTAGAAAGAGAGGTTCACTGGCTCCTAATTTTTTCTGAGTGGTTAACTGGGTCTGGTACTCCAATGAAAATGAGTTTGTTGGTAGGAATAGCAGTCTGTCCCGTTATTAGCTTGTTTCACGTACACACTTTTGAAGTTATAACAAAAATAATGGCCCAGACTAACTTTGACTTCAAACCAACTCTCTCGGTAAAGGGTCTGTTGTCGGAGTTCAATTTCGATATAATCACTTGTAATAGCCCCCTCCCTCCTTAATAGCCCCTGAATTATCCACACAATAATAAAAGAAGGTCAATAATACGAACGTGTTCGTACAGAAGCAGATCATTTTTTATTACCTACTATTAAAGCTCGTTAATAAATGATAAAGGGTGTTTAGGTACTTAAGCAATCGGGGTGTATGCATTATTGCTGATTTCAATCCTTTTTTTTGCAACGAAAAAGAATAAAAATTGATAAAAAAATGAAAACTTGCCTGATTGGCTTGTGTCATACAAAATAATCTCTTATATTCTATTCTTACATGATTTACGGACTTATTATGTCTGTATTTATTTTTTACTTATGCTAAGAAAAGTTGTCCGTACAAGGCAAAGGCGTGGCAACTTTTATTTTTTTCCAACTAAACCACAACATATGCGACGAGGTAAATATGCAATTTTAGAACTTTATTAGTGGTTACGGAACGTGCTTCAATGCTTACGACTACAACTGTCGTAGTATACCTACTAATTGAAAAAAGTTGCTAAATGAGGCTCTACCTTAGGAGGGGCTTTTACTATCATTAACGATTCAGGCGGCAAATGGAAAGAAACAAACGAATGTGAGTTGGTTTGTTTGTTTGTTACATTTTCACGCCTTTACTATTTAACCAATTATTTCGAAATTTCAGGGTAGCTGGTAGCTCATCTAGGAAAACAGTACTTTTCATGAAGGATAGAAAAAACAATTTTTACGCGGGCGAAGCTGTGGGCAAAAGTTTGCTTTAATATACTTTAAAGATACATAAAATACAAGATATATATCTATGTTAAAATTACAAACTACATTATGACCTCTTGTGAAACCGAACAAGATTATGCCGCTTATGCCAGACGGGCAGCACTGATTTTCAACCAGACCTAATTATGATCCACGGATGCGAAGGAAGGCGAAGAAGAAATCACTGTTCATATACATACAAGTATAAAACATTGGTTCCTTTGGTTTAAAAAATTTAATTTGGCATAGGTGGTTAAGCCACCTATGCCATTTTTTTTTAATCTATATGTTTATTATATACGTATATGTGTATATATGTATAGCGTGTAAGTTTGAGCTACGCGAAAAACTTACAAAAACGTCTTTCTATGGATACTTATCACAATACAAAACAATTAGTTTCGTTTGGCCCTACGCAATGTAAACGTTAGAAACGTGGGTATTACATTTTTGTGCGGTACGATGAATGACCTTACGTTCGGCGCCGTCAAGACCAGCCGATTTCATAAAATGTTTAAATGTTGTTTGATTGATTATATTGCAGTTTTTGGCCGTATGTGGTATTTATTTATTATTTTTCAATAAAATGTTCTGTTTACTCATTGTGATATCACTTTTAACCAAAAAATTGTAAAATTATAAAAAAAAAAAATATATGAATTTTTCGGCAGAAAATTTCAATGATTGACTCAGAATGATGATCTGAATACACTATTTCAGTGTTCGGCACAGTGTTTCTTACACCCTGTATGTAAGCGAAGAGAATTTTTTGTAGATATTTTTAAGAAAATTTCGAAGGAGCGTGAAGTTTGGAATACTTAAAGTTTATATTTAGAAAAAATGCAGAAAGCTAACATGTTTTAACAATGTGTTTCAAATTTAAAAATAACGTGAAAACCGTTACGTCACGCTACACACGTCGAGTCTATCCATGTTGACCTGTCATGGTACAGAAGTCAATACAATGAGAGTTGAAGTTATACTGGCCAATGAAATAAGCCAAAAAAAAGAAAAAGTAAATCAACTATGGACCACCATCTCTAGTAAAAATTAAGAAGGAACATAGAGGTAAAAGGTAAAAAGATAAGCATAATAGTTTTATTCAAGATTCATTCTTGCGTAAAGTACATGGGAAACCCATTAAAATTCAATTTTAAATTACAAGGACACTAAAAAAAACAACTCGCACACTAGAGAAATGTTCTGTGTCCTGGAAGACCTGGTAAGACATTATTAATGGACACATACATCTACACTTGGAACTATTCCTCCGTCACACAAATGATAGCCCCATGTATGGAGTGAATCTATAAAACTCAACGCGGCGCGATTGCAGATGGTGAAGCGACCACTTACTCGTAAACCACTGTGCCATTCGTACAGTCGTTTTTTATTGCTTCGGACATTGAAAAGTAAAAGTGATGTTTTTTGTCGATAAATAATCGATATATTATGTGAAATTTTGATTACATTTATCGAAGAACAGTCTTTGTTTATTTCCTACTAAATTTTGCTCGTGGTTTTGCTGGCGGTAAAGTTTTCTATTATTATTATATTTGAATAAGTTCAAATGTAAATAAATGAATTTTAACATTAGACACAATTTATTCAATCCATTAAATTTATTTAAATGACTTTCGTTCCAACAGGGTGTCCCAAAAACACCTGTTGCACTTTTTTTTTGTTTCTCTCTCTGATCTTATCTTCTTTTCTGTACCTCTGACAACATATATGCAAAGTCTCATGATTATCGATTGAGTAGTTAAGCCTTGAAAGCGTTAACCAAACTCACAATCGCATATTTTATAATATTAGTTAAGATATCTACCACGAAGATAACCAATAAACGCACAGCAAGAGAGGATAGTGATGCTATGTGCCAGCCACCAGCTTGAGTTCAAAAAACAAAATAATTGTTAATTGTCTGCAAAACAAATAGATGATCCTATATTAACAGTACAGGGTTGTATTGCAGAATATAATTCCTTTCCGCATTCGTTTCAAAATTTAGAAAATATACGTAGCAAGAAATGGTATAAAATACAATTAAAGAATTTCCATTTTTCCATTATCATCATATTCCTATACTTTTTCTTATAAATACACAATAAAATAGCAATAAAACGTAATGGTATAGTGATAATAAAATAGTTTAATCTCTCAGTCTCCGGCATTTCATCACAGTATCCCATTAAAATTTGCAGAGACGTCACCGTGATAATCTTACATATTTGGATATTTTTTTGGCAAAAAAAACCTGTACAGGCTGACATAACACTGATATAACAATATGAAAATGAGAATGAGTTGTCTTTTGAATAATCCACAAAGTAAACAGTTATTTTTAATTTATCAGTATAGTGTAGATACTTTAGAAGACAGGTCATTTGTCAGAGAGGCTCTTGGATACATTTATTTAAAATAAATTAACATTTTACACCGATTGAAATTACAATAAAAATTAATGAATTGCAAATTAATACATTTAAATTTAATATATTACGGATGGACTAATAATAATATTATAGAATACTATTTCACAGTGATGGCTTCTAGAACAAAATTCCTTTTTTTTAACTTTATTTGTTGCTTACCATAAGCAACAAATAAAGTTAAAAAAAAGGAATTATATATTAGCATGCTTAATACATTACATAACATAATATTTAGCTTTACGTTACGTAATATCTGTAGTAACGGTGAATATAAATTTATAATTCAATATGCTGATGCAGTTAAAGAAATTAAACTCGTGTACAAGCCGATTCATCTGTAAATGGAACATTTTTTAACACTCTCCACAGGAATTTGTTGTATATAGAAAAAACAAACTAACAAAGTAATCAAATTAGGTTATTACTTATTACTAATGGATATAATGGTTCGTAGTGACTTGAATAAATAATTATATTACTATTACGATGTGACAACAATCAAGAGTATTACATTGTTCTGAACCACAGCCTCAATTAAACTAACTACTAAGTGTAAATGTGGCAATGTGTTAAGATAGTAATAGGTTGTTGATGGAGATAGATTTCATGTAGTCATGCCAATCGGTCTGCGCACGCATCACTGTGTTCGACATTTTTTATCGAACCATATAGGAAGTATTTAGGGTTGAGCAAATGAAAAAAAAAACACTTTTTACACGCTTTATATTAGCTTCACTTGTATGTTTGTAACCGACTTCTATGGGCGCGATTTAAACGCCCAGATTTCATTCAAATTTTGCGCACGTGTCAAAGACCGATGACAATACAATAATTTGATTATTTCTTTTTTTTGTTAAATTTTCTATAAAAGCGTGTTTTTTAGTTTTTTAAACTATAATTATTTATTTTAAGAAGTATTTAAGAACACCCGTGTTACAAAATGATATTACATTTATAGCCAAAGTATGTAGATATTAACAACATTTTGTAAATAGAACATAAAGATTACATACCCGAGAATTGAACATCAAATGTTGGAATATGGTAAATAAGTTATTTTTAACTTTTGCGACTTGTAAAGATATTAGAGGTGTAATTTGGGACTTAATCGAATTAATATCAGTCAGTAGACTTCCTACAATTCGGTCGAATTTTCCGGTAACCAAAAAGGTATTTTAAGTTACAAATATTATCGCGATTAACTCTTATTCACACAACTGCCTAATATGGTATATAAGCTTCCAATGCAATAGTTCCTCAGTAGAAGAACCACACAGGAAAACAGGGATAGTAGTCCCGTATAATAACGAGACAAATAGTGCTACTTCGTTTTCAAAGTTAAAAATCGAATAACAAACTTATAAGCGACCGCCGTTTATATGTCAAAATAACCACATTTCAGAGCGCGCCGTCTCAGAAATGAATTATATTGTAATGAATAAACTGTACTAAAGATAGACCGTTTCTATACCAGACTGATATGTAAATGTCACAGATGAGTGAGATATCTATAATAATGTAAATCCCACGCGAACTATCGTGCTACACTCGAACTGTTTACATTAATTTAGATTCACTAGCCTGTAGGCATGCTGTCTTAATACCCATTTGATATCAGATCCAAGAAAGGACAGACCACCACCTAATAAATTCAATTTCTTGAGATTTAATTGCAAACATGTTTAGTTGGCAGCCCTGGATTCGCGGAAGTGAATGTCCAAGTTTATCTCCATTAGCGAGTCTAAGTCTATCGAATTCACTGAGAACGAGACTGCATTACTAATATGTCATTTCCTTAAAGTTTTTGCGGATTTGTAGGATTTTAAATTTTTTGTTTGTTATATTTGAAGGATGCCTAAGGTTTGTTTCGTAATTTACTGGCACACAAGTGACTTTTTAGGTGCGACTTTTCAACATTTAGAGGAAAAAAACGTACAACATTGACAACCTCTTCTATAGACTTTTACTATCCTATTGACTGACATAGGCCTTATCATTTTGAAGATGTAGTAGTAATAGCCAGGCCATATAATTTGAAGAACTAACCGCTGAATTAGACTGAAAAGGTGGACTGAAAAGTGTCTCCTACTATGTGTTAATTCAACAGCTCCCTACAAAGATGAGGTCATCTATGTAGATGACTTGTTCTTTGTAGTGAGCTGTTGAAGGAAGACGACGCATACCATTATTTATAGAAGTATAAACAAAGATCTGTCTTAGTTACACATTCCTGCGTTTTATATCGATTAGCCCAGTACTGCCATGTCCTATCCACCGTCCATCATTAGCCAAGAATGATGAAATTAATACAAGAATTGTCGTTCGGTAACTTTTTCTATCCGTTTTTTATTGGCAGATATCTCGGAGTTTCTCTAGGTGTGGCCTTCGGAGTCGCAGCTGCGTATATTATAGTAATTCCGTAGTACCGCACCGCAAAACCTTAAATACCTATGGCGAAACTAGGATAACCATTTCTCATTTCTTAGAAGAGTAACAGTTTACACTACTGTCAAATGCTTCTGTGCAGTTAACACGTTCTGATTACAAGTTCATGATTTTGGCTGCAGTCACGTGGTGTCGACGCATGTTTACATTGCTGGCCGCATATATTCGTAGCTAGTATGGAATAAAGACACGCTAGTCGGGGAGCAAAGAGTTTACTAACCCATTAAAGATATGGTTATAGTTACTAATTTGTTTAAAAATATAGTTTAATTAAATAGGTCTAAAACTTCTTTTTATGTGGGATACTGTATAACTATCACCTTTAAGCCCACCTTAACAAATGTATTTGCAAGATACACAATTATGTAAATAATATATTCTCATTGTACATACGTTTTTTTTTATTTTAACTCTAATTAGGCTGATGATGGACAGTCCCTTAACAACAAAACTGTTCTAATGACGATCGTAGGCCGCGCGCTGAAAGTGCGATGGGTTTTTGTGTAGTGGTCACATAGAGAAGGTTACGACGAAAATTGACACAGATTTTTATTTCTCTATCAATTCGGGTTCTCTTTGACATTGATTTTAACATCGTCCCTTGAGCAAGTTGCGCATATTCAATAGCGCGCAGTCAGATTCAACTGCAGATACGTGTATGCAGTATATCTATACCAATATTATAAAGCTGAAGAATTTGTTTGTTTGTTTGTTTGGTTGAACATCACGCTACAACGAATAGGAGCGGAGCATCAAAGAAAAATATGGCAAGAACTGGGGGAAAATTTACAATTATAAGTTGCGCGGGTGCTACTAATTATAAGTGCTACAATAAGCGTGCTGGGTACACACTTATTGTAGACTAGCTGGTCTATGTCTTGTGACTGATTTCAGAATGGTTAGGTTACAAAAGTGTACAGCCGCTAAATGGGCCCCAGTAATGCTTCCCATAATATGTATTTTATTTAAAAAATAGTAACGTTTGTCGAAAAATAAGTCATCATCATCGTTAGTAGTACATGTATAATAATATATTAATAAAGAAATGCTGTATAAACAAATGCTACAAAGGTCAACCCTGCATGAATTTTATATCTATAGATTAAAATCTCCGTATATATTGTACCGTTGATTGCGTGACATAAAACAATGATTTGGCATCTCAAACTAAGAAACCATTTCAAATCCAAATGGAAAACAACATAGAAACGTTTTATATGCATATTTATGACATAGATCTATTCTGACACATACTGCGAAATATCACATAGGTAGGTGACATATTCTGGGCAAACACAATTTAGTTTTCAATGCACTTAATTTTTTTTGGTTACCGACAAATTACATTACTTTAAGATTTAATTGAGAGGCGAATTTTAGTAGTATCAAATAAAATAAAAGTCAATAAATGAAATGTTTATCTCCACAGGGTTTAATTATGTATTTATACGGGAATTAACGCGATCACGAAAAGGTATTACATACCTCTGAATTGCCTGACGTTCAACCTGGTCGAAACGTCAGGCAATTCAGAGGTATGTAATACCTTTTCGTGATCGCGTTAATTCCCGTATAAATACATAATTATATCATGGAACGCGAAAGTTTAAAAGTTAGTATAGCAAATCCATAGGGTTTGATGAGTAATATGAATAGAACTATCACTAACAAAAAGCAAAATAAACGTTTTTACATAACGCTATAAAAATAGATTAATGTTATTTCTGTTAGTAGTAGTAATATGATAATTCTGTTCATAATATGGAATCTTGCGGTGATAAAATGTTTATTTATTACATACATGAATAACAATAACCTTTTTAGTTTGTTTTTGACGCAGATTTTGGCCGTATTTTTTGTATTTTTTACTAACCGACTTCAAAGATTCGATCTGTATGTACTATGTACATATGCGTGTTTGTATGTCCACGATTTTCTTAAAAAGTAATGGATCAATTTTCATGAGTGTTTTTGGAAGGTTTTAGTACATACATTAGGTATTTATTAGTATTTTACACAATCAATTTCGTAGAATTTGGTGCATCATGATTCTGTACCTCCAAAGGAAAAACAAAACCCTTATAGGATCACCTTTGTCCGTCAGTCTGTCTGTCTGCCAAGACCATTGTTTTCAGAATTCGTAGAGGTATCAAGTTGAAATTAATATCAAACATTGCTGCGGTACTTTAAAGATGTAAAAATCAATCTGAGTCAACGCCATCAAAAGATACGTTGATTAAATCGACGTATCTTTTGATCTTATCTTATTTTTGATTTTGTATTAAATTTTAAGTAATTTTAACACTTTGGTAAATCAACATCTATAGGGTAATTCAGACCTAGGATGATGAAATTTGGCATAAAGCACAGTAACAGTAAGTGCGGAGACAGAACAAGTAAACGAAAAAATCAAAAAGTCGTTAATTTGTTGTTATATCACATATATAAAAAACAATTTGCTATTACAAACTTATATTTGCGCTTCGAAAATTTACTGTGACGTATATCTATGTACGAGGAAGTATTTTTTAGAAGCGCAAAGTTAAGTTTGTTTTTCAATCCGACTTGAAAGATACACGAACAATTGAAAGATACAAAGAACTTTGGTGGAAAGTTGTAGTTATACGTTTCAGAGACTAATTTAGTGGGAAGACATAATAGGAAAATCTTCAAGAATTCCCGAGATGGACGAACTTTATCCAATTAATGAAGACTCTGTCAAATAGAAAATGATTCAAATCTGACCGATGATAGTTCCAGAGATCAACGCGTTTAAACAAATAAACAATCAAACTAAAATACTCTTCAGTTTTTTTATATTAGTGTAGATAGTATAGATTCACGTCTGCTTGTCCACAGACCCTCACAAGTTGATTGTAGACAATAATGTAATATAAATAGTAATTTAATAAGAAAGCGTAATGGCTAAGTGGGACTTATGATCAAGTTGCGGGTTCGAACCCCACCCAGTACTCTCCCGTCGTGAACCCACTTATAACACAAGCATTTAGCTTAGCTGAATGGGGTTAACAAAAATACTAGTAATGTGTGACCCACGTTGCCAGTATTAAAAAAAAAAGTCAATTACTTTGATTTAATAACTTATAGACTTAAAGGCTGACTTATTGCATTTTGTAACAGTTTCTAGCGTATGTATGTGGCGTAATAAAAATATTGATGATTTCATTTATAGCATAACTTAGTGCATAAGTTGTCTTATTTTGATCTATAAATGGAATTGGTTGCCATTAAAACCGTATATGGAAATGGTAATAAATGGGAGTAATTATGGTAAGTGCCATTTAAAAAACAGTTTGTATGAGTTTAAGTGCCTATGAGTTTAATAGATGATAATCAATATTACCTTTAATGTGTAAAGGTTGCTGTTGTCACTAAAATAAGTAGAGTAGACTAACATGAAATAAAAAAAAATATTTATTTGTATAAAATAATAAAAAGTTAAAATCCACTTTTTATATTCCCCGTGTGTAGGTATTAACCACAGAACTGAGAAACTTATTCTCAGTTCTGTGGTATTAACAACTTCATAGAGTTACGTCAGAGAAAAAAATCAGTATGTTAATAAGTAGGTATGCCACTTTTATCAGAGATATTAAGGTTCGTCTTGAAGTCTGAAATGACAAGATATTGCACTAATGAAAATTAATCAAAAATTACAAAAAATACAATAAAAACCATAAAATATTATTCAAAGTGGGTTGAATAACATCGTTTAGATTCTGAACTATGTACTTCGTAGTATTATTTTTTCTTTTATCATTTCTCCGCTGCACTTCCTAATCTGTACGACATCCCAATAAATAAATGATAAAGATAAATACATACAATAAATCCCAGGCATACGGTACTGTATTGCATAAAATAGTCCGGAAATATTCTCCCGCACGAGTCGCGAATGCTTGCGCGTGCGTCACCATAACAGCGCGGTACAAATCAACGCTAATCGATAAAAGAACTCGACAGAGCGCTTATTTGATACTTTAAATGTGGTAATCTAATAAAACGCTTATTCACAAGCTAGTGTAGGTACAATCAGTGTCTAATCGATTTCATAATCATTTTGAATATTTTATAATCAATGTAGTTTTTATGGTTATAAATTAATACATGATCACAAAAGTAATTTTATTTCAATGTGTTAATGCATTTAGGTTAAAGCATAATATCCATACATTAATACAGAGAGTTAATTAGTTAGTCAGAGTGTCTAATTTAAAATACTTAAGCTTTACATGTAGAAAAAGTGCAGAAACCTAAAGTCTTTAAACAAAATGTGTTATATAATTCTTAAAAAAAAACCAACTTCAAAAACAAAACTATTCCATAAAAGACTTATATGGTTTTCTCATGGATGCCATTGTCAGAACTGGACCAAATTGAAATGAAATGGGACCAAAAAAGAATAATCAAAATCGGTTCTCCCAGTCAAAAGTTCTGAGTTAACAAACATAAAAAAGTCGGTTAAAAATTACAAATTGTTTAAAAATGGCTACATAAAGCCATAGGGGTCCAGTGTATATTTTGACCTGTCATGTTACAAAAGTCAATGAAATAAAACAAGACATTCAAAATACATATTATGAAGATGAATGTGTTTTAATAACTAAAGTTATACCGACCTACTTAGTCAACTCATAACAGACTAAAACAGACACTCATAGTACAACAATTTATTTGGTTCGGTTTTAAATATGATTGGGCTACGGATATTTACGAGGTCCGACACAAACATGGCAATTTTTTACGCTATTAAAAACACAAATTATTTTTCCTAATTAAATTTAAACATAAAACTTACTTATATTTTTGTAATCCCCTTTTAATTTCCTTTATTTTGAAACCCTACGTGACAGGTTTGGTAATTTTTTTTTAAATTAACGTATTACTATGTCGCGCCAAAAATCCGCCATTTTGTTTTTTTGTCAACACCTATCTTAGGACACTTGGGTTTTTAAGACAAATATAACGATACCTTAATTAACTGTTATCTTAACTGTGCCTTACCTGTCGAAATCCATCCAGCCATTTGGAAGATACGAGGTAATAAAGAAATTTACAAACAAATATACAAACATGCAAGATACGCGCGAAAAGGAATTCTAGCGTGTAATGTTTTGTCACTTAAATTAGACACCGTGTGCAAAGGTGCGTGCGGTAGGCAAATAAAACTTTTAGGTTAATAAAATAAAACTTGTTGTACACGGCACTTTATGGACTTGATTTGAGAGTTGCAATTTACTTAAATTACTTCTTAAACTATGCAATTTGTTGTACTATTAATGTAATTTATGCAAAAATATATATTTTAGTTAGTTTAAAGAAAGTATTATTTCTTCTTAAGTTACTAAAACTAAATCATTTATATAAAAAATTGTGAACGGTTTTGTTCTTATAATAATTGAGCGTAAAGATCAGTCCCATCTTTGGTACGCGTGTTAATCCGTGTCATTACAATTTGACGCTAAAATCGTTCCACATGTGGTACCGTTCCAGTACTACTACTCCACTCTACTTTTGGGAAGTTTGACACTATTTTTATTATTCACTTCATTGCACGGTCAACAATGGTCGATTAGTTTCAAAAACACGAACTTCAGCAGTGGAACTAGTAACTAATAAATATACTTGAATATTGTATCATGAGTAGATTTAAAGACTGCTTTAAATCCATCCATAGCAGTGCAGTGCAGTACAGTGCAGTACAGTGTAGTACAGTGCAGTTTATGTTCCATGGCTGATATGGTGAACATTATTCCTTTTGGGTTATGTACCTACCTATATAAACTATTATTTTTCAAGCGAATATGCTTTGACTAAAACAGACTTTACTAAACGTGAAAATAATAAAGTTAGGTTAGTATTATTTCAAAGAAAAAACAGCGCTGTAATTATCTTTAACATTTTTAGCGTATTTATAGCACAAGCTGTGTTTTTTGGATCACAGTCGTGTGCTACTGACGTGTTTGGGTATACATTTATTTCTTGTCTTCTTATCAGATTGTAGGACTTTCTTCTGACTACATATAAGATTACATAATAATCATATAACCGAACAAACTTTGCATGCAAAATAGGAAACCTGAGTTCATTCTGAATGCTTAATGTTATTTAAATATTATTTAGTTCTTGTTCAGTGACATCGTTCCAGCTGCTTCAGTAGACGCATGCTTCTTTTTTTCATGACAAACCAAAATCAGTGTTAAGGTTTAAATTATACAAATATACAACATTACGTACGTAGGGTATACTGTGGTAATAGGACCAACAGTGTTAACTTTTTTGACATATATTATGCATTATTTATTTTCAAATGGCTGACTGGGCTGACGTTGTCCTGTTCCATTTTCAAGAATATTTTTATCACCGTTCCATATAAAAAGCATTTTCAGTTTATTTAAGATTTACCCGGTTTTTCGATTTTCACGGTTATCCTGAAACCTGATTTGGTTACTAAGGTTTATTTTCACACTTTCATTAGTTCAGTTCTACAATAATTATAAGTGTTGTAGTCCATGCATTTATGAAGTGCTTGGTATTATATATGCTTAATATCTGTTCTGTGTTCACACTTAGTTACCTTTCTGATTAAGTATCTTTTGATTTTCTTAGTTACTTTTAAATTTTAAACAACGTACATATTCAAGGTTATTTTAGTAGTTGTATATTAAAGTTTACATATGTCTACCTTATTGTTGTCTTTCATACTAATTGTTGTTAGTTTGTTTTTTACGTCTCACACACGGCCGTCTGATCCCAAACTAGGCAGAGCCTGTACTATGATAATTAGACTGCTGATAAACATACTTAAATATTACAAAATACGTACATATTATGAAATGACACAATTATTTGTCCTGGGTGGGAATCGAAACCACGACCTCTCGCTCAGCAGTCAGGATCCCTAACCACTGGAAAACAGGCCTAATTCTATTGTTTTTAAATTTAGACCAAAATATTTAAATTCTACAGCAAATATATTTGAGTTTAACTTTTTCCGTTTTCGTAATTAGAAACATAGTAACGTAACGTAACGTAAATGTAATCATTATTTTGTTTGCATATTCTTAATTCACATAACCGTTGAAAATATCTACATTAAAACGAACCAAGATTCACAAGACAATAAAAAACGTAAAAATTAGGGCAGTGATTGGGTGACTCAGTTGACAAAGTACCTTAAGAATATCGACAGTTATTTGTTCTAGAAGGGGATTTAGGAGGACCTAATCTACATGAATATCTACATTTTCAAATTTGCTCTACACTTAGGCATAACGTCATGTTTATTACCTATATCTATCTCTATCTATCTAAATCTAAAACCACACTTAAATTTAAATCATCAGTAACGTTTTTACTCATAAATGCTGCACCTGACCAGCAAACAAATCAGGAGATAAACAGTACAGATTATTCCACGCAAATGTAAGTACCATATAAATATGTATGACATCTGCTTATACCAATAATGTAGGTTTAAGGAAACAAACCTTATACAATATGAATTTATTCATCAAATTTTACTTTACAACAAAGTGGGACTGAATATTTCTTCGTTGTAGGCCCATAACAGGCGCATGTACTGTTACATTGTGACATCTCGTTGATAAACAGTCAAGGAACAACCAAATAACAATTCCATATATTTAAGTTGTATGTCTGACCCGTATAAAGAGGTACAGGAAATAACCAAAAGAAATACAATACAATAAATATAAAAAAGTAAAATAATCCAAAAAATTACGTTCTCAAACAACTTAAAAAAAAACCTGTTGTAATTAAAATTTTTAAATACCCCCGACTCGAAAATCCCTTCAACGATTACAAAAGAGCTGATGATCTTCGAACGGCTGAGCAGATTTTCTTGAATTATATCTAAGAACACTCTCGATCAATTCACCTAGTAAACAAAAACAAAACGCACTCAAATCGGTTCATCCGTTTGGGAGCTACGATCATAGCTACGATGCCCAGACAGATGCACAGACACACAGACACATCAAACTTATAACACCCCTCTGTTTGCGTCGAGGGTAAAAAAAGCAACTAACAAACCTAAATTGCCTTGTTTAAAAAATCAAATTTGATAAACTGCGGATAGGCTGATCATAGAATTGGACATGATAATGTTTGAATAATTTGTTCCCTTCTTTTTAATTGGTGGGAACGATTACATCAGGCGATTACATAGTTATATCATTCGATGTAATAAAATATTCGATAGCTGATTTAAATAAACTTTAAAAGAAAATTTTAATCAATCCAATCTTCATTATATATTTTTAAATTTCAATATGTCACTTAGGTGAAATAAATGTCACAGAAGTTAGTTACATAGTATTCTTAATATGGACGTTATTTTGCATATTTTAGGGGACTGCTCAAGTAAAGTTATTTTGAAACACAAATTAATAGCGAAGCACATTTAACTCTTACAACGATTCAAGTTTTACTCCTTATTATATGAAAATAACTTATCAATTATTAAAATTTTAACTACATGACACATCATCTTAATACTATTATAATTTAAAAAAGGCTGTTTTAGGTACTTAAAACATCTCGTTGTAGGTATCAACACTTCGAATGAAAAAAATGTTCAGGAAACACGTACTTTTTAGTTTTGCTTACATCCAAGTCTTCCAACATGTATTTACAACTGCTCTAAAACCTTTCTATATTCGTTTTGTATCAAATCTTGTTAGTTAACCCTTTTTGGTAAAACTACAACTATGCGATAAGTATTATTCAAAAACCGTCGTCGTCCACCGTCTAAAACTGACAGACGGCTTAACGGTACTCAGTATCGGAATGGAACCTAGCTGCGTTTGTTTACCCCTTCACAGATTGACAAGTGCCTACGTTCATATTATAAAACTTAATGTATAACTAGTTGGGAATTCAATGCTATATCTCTATAATCGTGTCTCTATTTCCAGAATATTTTAATGACAAATTAAGAATCCATTTCCTCTGCCATTTTTAACATTCTTTGCCAAACAAAACTGTCGCTGTATTAGACTTTTGTAATAGCAGCTTTGGTACATTATTTAATTTTTAACACTGGCGATAGATTAGAGGATATTTTACACATGATTATCTATTCTATAACTAATATTTTTACATTAATACATATCATGGCGTTTAATGGCAAAAAAAAAAAAAAATGAAACAAAGTGAGTATTCACATAACATACAGTACCTACCTATATTCAACTGAGTAAGTAAGTAAAAAACCGGCCAGGTGCGAGCCGGACTCGCTCATGAAGGGTTCCGCACCATCGCACAAGATCGTCTACTTGTTGCCATCATTAAGATCGAGCAAACTAAGCCATAAAAACACGTTTTCTAATAGGGGAGCCGTTTTTTTTATTTGTTATAGCAGCAACAGAAATACACATTCTGTGAAAATTTCAACTGTCTACCTATTACGGATCATGAGATACAGCCCGCTGACAGACAGACAAACGCACAGCGGAGGCTTAGTAATAGGGTCCTGTTAGTTACCCTTCGGGTACGGAACTCTAATAAAAGGTATTAGGTATCATTTCAGTGCCTTGATAAACCGGTAGATTGTGAGTTCACTGCAAAAACACCCAATGTGTGGGATAGTAATTAATTCAGAATAGTAACCACTAAAAACAAATTAAAAATATTTAATTCTAACTAAAAAAAATTTATGAACTAATAAACTACATCAAAGTGGCTTCATTACAAGGCTCACGCAAGTCGATATTACACTACAAAATATTCCGAACAGTATTATTTTATAATAGTTTCCCCATCGAACGTCTCAATTAGCGTGATCAATACGTTTTTTACTTCGCTTTCGTGTCAAACGATTATTTCTTACACGGCACCGCTATATTTGCATGTGAATAATAATACATTTTACATTAAACTCGGACACCTGACTGTTTATAAGGATGTAAAAAATTGAACAAGTGCAATTCGCAGACGCGTTATTGTAATTAGGGTTCAGTTTGTAGAAACTACTTTTTGATTTCTGGAATGTTTTCTTTGTTAATTTATTGAAAGAAGCTTATCTTTACAGCTTTTGAAGCCTGGAGTGTACCTTTTGTCTGTATATGTTAAGAAGTGAACTTATATTAAACGACCACAGAACACATTTAAGTTTTAAAATGTACTGCAGATAGGTTTTGATGTACAGCAGCAGCTGCTATTGCTAGTTGGGAATTCAATGCTAAATCTCTATAACCGTGTTTCTATCTATAGAACATTTTTAATGACAAATTAAGAATCCATTTCCTCTGCCATTTTTAACATTCTTTGCCTTTTGCAGCTTTGGTACATTTTTTAATTTTTAATTTTATTTAATTTTTACATTAATACATATCATGGCATTTAAATTAAAAATAAAACACAGTGAGCATTTACATAACATACAGTACCTATTAAATTCTATCAGCGACTGATATTCCAGTCGCTGATAGAATTTAATCTATATGTATAAATAAAATAAACTGCGGTTCGTTGGCAACACTGCACTTTAAAACGGCTTTACAGCGATGAAATTGGTTGTTTTCAAATGATCATATTAGTACATATTAGGTTTATAGGATTTGTATTGGTATTAGTAAATGTTTCCGCATTTAGACTCATAGGCGGTCCATTATGAGTGCAGAAAAGGCTGACTAGTTGAGCCAGCCTACCTCCTTCCAGAAGCACAGAAGCCTCCTAGGGCGTTCGCAGGCGTCTAGAAGCGACCTCGCACCTGCGTGGAAACTTGCCCGTTATGTGGCCACTCCCTCGCACTCCAGGTTTATAAGAAAAGAAAAACAATATGGAAAATTGCCCAGAATTGTTCTTTACTACGGGAGTGTAGACGTTTGTAACCCCATCGTTCTTTTGCCACAACAAACATATAAATACATAGATTCAATTTGAGGTAGGTTGCACTTTGGATTTATACATAATCATACTTTGTTATAAACGTCTATATATAACAAGGTCCTTTCAAAGACCGCTAAATTACTTGCTGTACTGTTGTTGCTACTTACATGACACGGTATCAGTAACTGCTCTGCTTTCGCTTCTTTTATCACTTAATTACTTGGAACTTTAACACCAATAAGTCACAATCCCTTGTAGAATAGCAAAACATATGACATTTTATTATTTAAAAATCGAAGCAACCAATTATAAGAAATTCGGATACTCGCGAAGAGTTAAGTAATACCCAAGCTGGTTTATAATATTAACGCCTGATTTATGTTTCGAGTGGTAGCTAATAAACAACACAGGTTTGAGGTTATTGAACTCATGATCAATCATTGCTCGGGCAATAACTTAATACTGCACACTATAAACTAATATTACTGTACGTTAACTACAACTATATTTATATTCGTCAGTCTTTAATTTTAGTCGCTTTACTACAGTAAGCGTGGTACAAAATTGCTCAACTCAGTTTTAAACTTTCGCGAATTGCAGACATAGGCATAAATCGAGAGTTAATTGCAGCAATGTTTATAAGTATAGATAAGTTTTGTTTAACCAACGACGCGGCGACGTTTCGATCGCATTACCTCAGCTATCTGTCCATTCCTGATCACGATCTTATAAATATTGCCCCGATTAAATCCCAGTTTATATTTATCATTTACACAACTAGATTTCTCTATGCCCTTATTAGCTTAGCGCTACCAATCCATGCCCTACTATCTCTCATTCCCGTCTCCGCTCGCAAAAATCTCGATTTTCATGTGCTTATTATGCTCAATCAGTAATATATCTGTCTGCAAAATATCATATTGTTCAGCTGTTTCATCTTGAATGAGTAAAAAAATAGCATTAGACATAGACTGTAAGGTATTACCCATACAAGGTAAAATTAAAATGACCATTATGCAAGCAAACATTGTAAACATTCACCAACTTACTATGCAAAGGCTAAAAGTAACTTAAGACAGTTGTCAAACATGAAAAGATGTTATGCACAAATTCAATAACTTATATGCTACTAGAACAGTTAACAAATATATAACAAACCAGCCTAACTTGAAAATGATGAAAAATTACCTATTATAACAGATAGAACATAAGCGCATACTACATAGATAAATATCAAAAGCAAAATTAAAATTTTTGAAAAAACCCACGACGGTTAAAACGTAATCGAAAAAGGATAAAATAATTTAAAAACCCCAGACTTAACCAGATTATGTAACGAAAGATAATAAACGTAAAAATCTTTTCATAATAGCGTTGATCTCTCGCGAAGTCGCCCATATAAACAATGGAGTATCAGTTTTCATAGCACTTCCTTACGTGCCTATTTGTTTCTCAAAGATATAC
Source organism: Euplagia quadripunctaria (assembly GCA_963859945.1). Lineage (NCBI taxonomy): Eukaryota > Metazoa > Arthropoda > Insecta > Lepidoptera > Erebidae > Euplagia > Euplagia quadripunctaria. Next base: position 17,852,633 of record OY982568.1, on the reverse strand, counting down.
ATACATGTGGCAATAATAAATAACATATTCAACTACCTATGAGCTTAATAAATAACCAAAGAATATCCGCCGGGGCTAATAATAATATGTACTTACATTTTCAGCACGGTAATGTTTAATTAAGTATAATCAGACTGACTCAAATCAATAGCTATCAGCTATCAGTAGCGAGGTACATACAAAACCTAAGCTATTTATTTTCATGACAAAACAATCCAGTAGAACAATAAAGTTGAAAAATCATTTAAGCGTAAAGCTTTCGCACTCTGCTTCCTATTTATAATAATTGCTTAATGAGCCGCAGCCGAAAAAGATAACTTACACTTCTTGCGTTTTCCAAGTAATACGAGTACAATTACTTATTCCATGACTAAGTACAGTAAGTACACGAAGCAAGCGGTAATCTCTCGTGCAAACGGGGCGTGTATTAGCATTTGAGACAGTAAAAAGTTAGTATTGATCGCATTTACTGACGGATATTTCAATTCGTATAGTCCTTGTCATATGCAAATTATTTCATTGTAAAAATACACACGTAATGTCTTTACTTTGAAAATCTACGACTTCGATACATGTAATTGCAAGTATATTAAAGTATCTCTAGAGAAAACGATACAAGGAAGGACAGTATTCAAACTTGCTTAGAAAACATCTTTTCTTAGATATAATGGCTTTAAAGATATATTTATATTGGCCTGGAGCAAATTTCATAGCTTATCTCAGTCTATCGTCGAAGCTGTGTTCATGCAGAGTGCTAGTAAAAGATACAATCTTGGGATTTGTTTGGATAAGAGTCAAGGAATGTGAAATTTTATGTAATGTTTTGGCTTTTATGTAACAAAAGCATAAATATTTAAATAATATAATCTTTAATAACTGTTACTCGCCGTTATTACTACACTTTATGATCGCCGTTTGTAAGTCGGTTTTATCAATGAAATCATTTATTATTTTCATAGGATAAATAATAGGTAATTAAATTCCAAAGATTTATTTTGTACTTGTATGAAGTTCGGTTTTAATTGAACCTAAATAATGTCACTACAAAATATACCTACGGAAGTTTTTCATTAGACCTGACATGTTCTGCCTGAATTCATTGTTATGATTACATTCTAAATTAATATTCAAATGAGTCCTAATAATTCATAAATAATCCAATTAATGGGCTTCTTTAATAATATTTGCTACAAATCGACTTAATATTCACGTACAACGTTAGTCGATTCGCGACATTATAACGGTGACAATTCGTTTTGAGTCGTCACAAGACTCTTCAAAATATTAGAGGTAAGTACTACAAGTGTTTGTTCGTGTTTTATTTCGACTTTTAATTTGTCATTGTTGGTGTACAAACAATGGTGTGTTTGCCTTACACTTGAAGGAATGAAGCCGCCGTCTATATGCAGTATTTTTAGGGTCTTATTGGGGACATTTGTCTTTGTACCGCAAGACATTTAGATCTCCAGAGGTTTTACGCAGTGTGATTATGATAACATAAGGTATTATCGCTTCTTACACAACGGAATTACATGGATAACAGTCAAGTTATTGAAGCCGATCGACAATACCTTGCTCTCAAGTTTTTTAGTTACTTTTATATTAATTTTTAATTAAATTATTTTTGAAGTGAATCTTTAGAATCGTTGTGATTTGAAAATTTTATGAAACTAAAAAGACACAATAAAAAGAGACAAACATATTCATAAACAGAATTCAGCCTCCGAGAGAAAGAGATAGAATACAAGTATACAGTGTTTCCTACAATATTCGTATGCTAGCACGTGTCTTTGCGCCTACGTACTACGAAGCCTTCAGAAAATGCGTCATAGTCAACGTGGTGTATCATTCACGTATATCATTTTTGAGCATGTGCGTATTAAAATTCGTTGGTTAATTACTTTATGTTAATTATTTAACACATCTGTGTTAACTTGACCAATAACTTTTATATAAATTATCTAAAATTAAATTTATTCTACTCTTCTGAAGTTTCACTTCTGCCTTGTGCGAATTGCACAGATAACCCTTTTTTTTTAAAAGACCTGACGACCTTCTATCCAAACTTGTATTATCCGTCAGCGCGCCGCTGTACAGTCACATCACACCTTTTTCCGGTAGGTAAACTGCTTTTCTCCGCGGCTTCGTTCGCGTTAACGTAGATTTTGTCAATGGATTCAAGTCTCCCTCGAGAACAGCACTTTTTACTGGATAAAGGTAACCTATTCCTTTTTTGTAGCCCTGACAAAGACTATGTAAAATTTCATGATCGGTTGAAAAGTGAGGGCGTGGATAACAAACTCAATTTCGCACTACTAACAAAATACGCTAGGCCTTATCTAACGGCACTAATAGCAATTAGACCTACCTTTATCGTCCTACTAATATTATAAACGTAAAGGTTTGTAAGGACATATGGATGTATAATAATAATGACTTGATACATCTCACACACGGTCGTCTGATCCCAAATTAGGCAAAGCCTGTAAACTACGGTAATCAGACTGCTGATAAACATAGATACTTATATATTTCTGATTGTTGAAGATGTCTCTGCTACCCGTGCGAAGCCGGGGCGGGTTGCTAGTTATAGATAAATTACACCCAGACACAGAACAAATGATCATGCTCATCAAACAATTATTTGTCCTGGGTGGGATCACTAACCACAAGACCAACAGGCCAGTCAGTGTGGATGTTTGTTACCTTTCATGCAAAAAACTATTGAACCGATTGCGATGAAACTTGGTATGTAGATAGCTGGATACCTGGATCAACACATAGGCTACTTTTTATGCCGATATTCCCATGGCACTAGGACTTACGCGGGTGAAACCACGGGGCGCAGCTAGTTACTAATATTTTTTAAACGTACCACATACCTACCTATAATTTAGAGGTAAATAACTGCCCATTTAAGGGGTCTATTGTATTCCAAACAATTTCGAATCGTATTTAACTGCTTCCGTGAAAACGGGCATTGATTACAATAAGTGAAGGTACAAGAGCATCCGCTGACTGACGCTAATGGACGGTTAACATTTCGTTAGCAATCTTATTTCACTCGCAGTCACGAGTTAAGGCTACACAGACTGCAGAAAGTATTTATGCCTTACTTTATGCGTAATACTTGCAAACGTGCATCTAACGTACAAATAAAATTCGTAATTGCGCTTATAAAGTCATCCATAAGAATTAGTTTTGAATTATGTTAAGTATAATAAGTTTTATGTTATCTCATTTAATTTAACTACGTGATTTTCTACTACTAATATGGAATGTATATTACTATAGTTTACTACATCTTCACTACATATTATAAAACAAAGTTCCCCGGCGCGTCTGTCTGTCTGTCTGTTCGTGATAAACTGAAAAACTACTGAACGGATTTTCATGCGGTTTCCACTAATAGATAGAGTGATTCATGAGGAAGGTTTTAATTATATAAGTTGTTACAATTTTGTGTAAATTGATTGAAATATGTAGATGATTGTTGAAGATGTCTCTGCTACCTGTGCATAGCCGGGGCGGGTTGCTAGTTAAAAATGAACCAATTTTGTCAGGAATGCGAGTCAGTCATAATAAGACAGTCGTGAAGCTAGTTGCCTGTTTCAATACGTAGATCCTAGGAAGTCAAGAAACTCCAAGGACACTCTTTTTCAACATGCTTTTTACAATTTTTTGGTTACATTGCTTATAATTATTATTATTATAAGCGCAAATGAAATGTGAGGACAAAGTAACATATTGTTCTAAAATATAAACTATAATATTTAAGTAATAGCAGTCCAGAGATGACCAGCCCCGACCAACCCTCAAGCTGACATACGTTGCCATAGCCTTTTGTCATCTTCTGTTCTAGATTTTACATTTACAGAAATATGCTGACAAATAAACTAAGAACCATTATTATCTTCATCATCTTCTCACCTCTTCTGTATTTACCAATAAACAATTGCTGAAAAAAGAAGTTCATTCACAACGGTGCGCATATAAAAGACCATCTTACACTGACAAACAACGAATGAGGCAATCTCTCTCTAGACAGGCCCTTTATTATTTTCAACATAGGTACATTTATTCGTACTGGCCAATATTTTCATTGCGATGGACGTAATAATAAATATTTCTCCTACTCCTTGATATTTAACTAATTTATAATCTCTTTCTGTTGATAAGATCACTTGAAATTTACATAACAAAATTATAATTTGTTATAAAATTTGGTACAATTAATTAAAAAAGGCCTAAATAGTATGATCACGTGACTGCAAAAACACCAATCAGATACTATCAGATAATACGTTATTAACGGATGAACAAGCTGACAGCTGCTCTGTCTGTTGCTATCACAATATTAACTACACTATAAATATATTTATGTATAATATCTATGGAACACTGTCAGTTTATCGGTTAGTAATTAAACTCATGTGGGTAGATGCGCGTGTTTTAGCGGGAAATTGTAAAACTTTATTTATTCTATTTTTTTCTATTCAATTAAGTGTTTTTAATAGAACATTATTTTTAGCGTTAAGTAAGGGCCTATGAAAAAAAACAGTTCCGAAAATTTGCTAACTGTGTTTGATGGAAGACATATAGGTAGGTACACGTGGTATATTTTTTCATGATCTGTTATCAATTGAAAACAATGAACGTTAACATTTTTAGGGTGGGTTTTATGTAAAAAAAAATTATACACCATATTATCGATCCTTGATTTTGCTATTGAAGATATACCCACGTCAAGGCATTGGAAAGCGTCCATTAACACCCTACTAATATTAATCCTCTTTTCTCTATAGTAAATAAGTAACGGAAATAATAATATCCGCCTTTATCGATATACAGACGTCATATATCGATATTAATGTCACTTGAAAGAGCCGCTACGAACACTGTTTAATTGTGATTGGAAACATTTCCTTATCCAGAGGTATAAAATTAAGCTGCTTCAACACAGCGGGTGGGACGAGATTGGTCACGCTACATGAGTTCTTTGCAATGCATTGACACTTGGAACGGTGTTTTTGAAGTAAAGTTGCGATCATTGATACTAGGATTTTAAGAGGTATTGTTATCTAAAACATAGAAGAAAATAAAATTGTCAATGAAAGGAATTATGGGTAAACCATTATAATATATTAACCCCCGTAACGTGTTTAGGTCTGTGACACCTTAGCTCCTAAAAGCACGGACCGATTTTGATTTGTTTTTTTTTTTATTTTACTTGATCGAAAGTGTTCTTAGCTATAAATTCGAGAAAATTCGTTCGAAGATCATCAACTCTTGTAATAAGGAGATTGGAGAGAGGGAAGGAGGAGGGATTGAAGGTCTATCTATTTAAAATTTTAAATTTATGCTTGTTTTATATCCCAATGTAAACTCACAATATTTGGTTTGACGAAGAAGATCATTATTTTTATTTAAGATAATTATTGTAATAAAAATCTGATTTCAACAGCACAGAACAATAATTTCATTTTAGGTTTTAAATAAAATATACATTCTTCGTTAAATACTTTCTATTACTGCCAGCTTATTATGTAGGTATGACTATACGTTAACAAACTGTTACCATGGTTCTCTCATCTAGAAAGAATCATGGTAAAAATTTGTAATTTCTAACTGAGTTACTTACGGTGAACAAAAAACTGGAGCCCCGCGGCCAGTTGCGGAGCGCATTGCAGTTCAGATCCACTTTACAAATTCGGAAATTGTAATTGGATCGAAAATGGGCTAATGACACTGCGGAGTCGCAAGTGATTATACCACAAGTAAACGTGCGCTTAAACATTAAAATAAAAATCCTAATTTATACTAACCGTTTAATCCTTTATTATTGTTTAATTGTTAGTAAGATTAAACAACAAATAGACTTACACGCAGTTGCACCGATTGTGTAGTGGCTTTAGTTGCTACCTCATCAAGCCACGTTATTGCGCTTCGCCCTCATATGGATCCACTATTTGTGTAATTCAAAGAGTGGTTTTTATACTCTGAACGTACTCCACCATGTGTGTGTTGATTGCTGATAAAAATTGATTTTCATTTACTTCTCCATTCCATGTTTGCCTTTAAGAGATTGCCACAGTGCGATACAGCCGCCAATTGTACAATAAGCCCCCATCCTCGAAATAGTCATATGAGTGAAATCATATACATAGTGTTGTGTGAGTTTGTTTGTTACGCTTTTACTTCTTAACTACTCAACCGATCATCATGAAATTTTGCACAGGAGCTGAGAAAGGACTAGAGTAGGTACCTTTCATCTAGGAAAAATACTGTTGCCACGGGATCTCCGAGTTTAAAAAATCTACATTAGTTAAGGATATACGGTTTTACTCACGTGTATATTTCGGGGATGCCCGACTAGTGTTAGACCCGACGGGGGCCCTTTACTAAGAGGTGAGTCTGGCGCCTGTAACCGACGCGGTAGGACGTCTCACCCCTTGATTAAGGGTCCCTGTCGGGTCCAAAAGTAGTCGGGCATCCCCGAAATATACACATGAGTAAAACCGTTTATCCTTAACTAATATGAATACCACTCACGAAAGTTTTTATTCGACAATTTACATTAACGAAAGTCTATTCAGACTAGTCATTACTAATCCCACAAATATCCCACTTATATTATAAATGTGAAAGTTTGGATGGATGGATGGATGTTTGTTACTCTTTCACGCAAAAACCACTGAACCGATTGCGATAAAATTCGTATGTAGCTAGAGCTGGAGACCTGGATTAACGCATAGGCTACTTTTTATTCCGATATGCCCACGCGGGTGAAATAATATTATAAATGCGGAAGTGAGTCTGTTTGTTTGTTACGCTTTCAAGCCTTAACTACTCGACCGATCCCCATAAAACTTTGCACACACGTCGTCAGGGATATGGGAAAGGACATAGGGTATACCTTTCTTCGCGACAAAAAGCACCGTTCCCGAAGTATAGAAAAAAATTGTCTTCAAAAAATAAGCTACCATTGCCATTTATCACTCTTTGAATTGTTTCTCGGAACGTGAATTTAGGAATATTTACAGTTTATATATAGAAGAAGTGCAGAAAGCTAAATTTTTAAACAGTATATCTACAACTTCAAAAATTACATGAAAGCGGCTTAATGAAATTACACACGTCCAGTATATGCATTGACCTGTCATGGTAAGTAAGTCTATACAATGACAATCAAGTTAAGCTCAAGTTATACTGCCAATGAAAAAACCATGGTCAAAATTCAACAACCACGCGATCTCTAATTATTATTAATATTTAAACTGATAATAGAATTCAAGTAACGTGCCTGGGAATATTCCCAGACACGATACGTGAATCATATCCTGCATACGTATCTCTTCTACAATAGGGCCTTTTTTATGCACTGAACGGTATCCCTTTTATGGCCTAGACATCAGCAATTGACTATTATTTATATCTGTGAGAGTCCAAGTAATAAATACATGTATTATGATATACGTTGTATTGATATGAGTACCTCGATAATGCAATAAAGGTTGATTTATATTCATATAGTCAAAGTAACTTCTTAACAGTTAATGGTCACGTCATTGTTATCCGGTTCGTCAAAAGATTTTAAATATTTTCGCACTTGTGCTGTGCATATTCATGATTGGAATTGATTTCCATGTCTGTATGAATGTTTAATGGCTTTTATAGATAGCTTTGCTAAATTCTTAAACGTCAGCTAAGCTTAACATCGATTAGAATAAAATTTCCGTGTTTGGTATTAATATTTATCAAAGACATATGGACCGACGACCTCAAGAAGGTAGCAGGGATGGACTGGATGCGGAAGGCGGAGGACCGGGTGCTGTGGCGCATATTTTGAGAGGCCTATGTACAGCAGTGGACTATGGTAGGCTGATTGATTGATTGAAAGACATACGGTTTTATTCTCTTGATATAAGGCCTGTCCGGCCCAAACCTAGTTGGGTACCCCGATATAAACACGTTATTACAACCGTGTAACTTATTAAACTAATATCGTATGTCTCGTTGTTATCACAAATATTAGTGGTTTTACCTAAGCTTCTTACGTGCTCAGCTGCTGATATGGAACAATAGAGAATGATGGATTTTTCTTTAGTTAAAAAAATTAATAACGCCTTAGGTTGAACTGAAGCTTTTGAACTGAAATTATTTTTTACCTCAAATATGTATTGTAATAGTTTACTGCAAAAAAAATCAATATAATTTAAAAATAAAAATTTTACTATATATTTGACAGGTTATGCAGCTAATTACGTGCTTTTAAGAATTTGCACGTAGGTATTAAAACACTATACCGGAAACCGCATCAGATAGACAGTGTGCTTGTTTGCAACCACATAGTGTAAAAAAACTCTTAAATTAATTACAAATTGACAATACGCCATCTGTGTTGTTAATGTAATGAGATTCGCATTCCAATTTATTAAATAAAGGTTTAAGCAAAAAAGAAACGAGACACATTGATAAGTTTATATGTTTCTAATTTGCAATCGAAAACTGTAATGAATGAATCCAATACACGTACAAAATGGAATAAAAATGTCGGCTAAACGATGTCCTAAATAAGAGACAAACACCAATCAATGTACAAAGACCTTGACGTTATTGTAGGGCCATGACTCCTGCCGGTACTGAACCAGTTGGCATTATTGGACTGGTTGGGTCTATAAATGTTCACGTACACTCTTCTAGTTTTTTTATACCAGTAATATCGCAAACATTTTGTATTAAATTTACATCACTCGGTACCAACAACGTTAAATTTATGCAAAAAAGACCTAACGCAAGCAAGTGAGTTGTCAACTGTTTTATATAGTTTATTGCATAAAATTATCGTAACAGTCAGAAGAACATTTTAATAAATATTAAATCCAGACTAATAAAGTTATGAGTAATGTATTAGGCACTAGTACGTACGTAGGCCAACATTGATTACAATTTTGAGATATTTCTTCAATTATATTGCCATGTTCGTTTTTGAGGATACAAGAAATCACTTCACCGTACTATGTAAATGAAGATGAAACTTTCATTGTCAGCAAGACAATTATTAATTTCTAATTTTGTTTTAAAATTATTTTGTTTTAGAGCTGATTTAAAAGAGCACATCTCGTCAAAACTGAATATTTATTTTCTATTCCATTTATTTAACGCTATTATCACTGTAAATAAAAGCTATTTCATTTGCAAAATATTATTGATGGATGGATGAATTTATTGTGACTTACAACTAAGGAAAGGATATTAAATGAAATGAAAATAGTAATTTCTTCGACTATAAAATAATGATCCACAATGCGACTGTGCCAAATGTTTTGGGTTCAAACCCCAAATAGAACAATTATATTTGTGTGATCATTACTAGTGAATTAAGTGTGAGAATTTGCATTTGCCGATCCAAGATTAGTCGTTGTTACGCAGTTATTGAGTAGTAATAATAAGTTTAATTTTCCAAGGGATAGTTCTCTATTCTCCATTTAGTGAGTCCAACAAAAACTCAAGTACCACAATAAATTTAATTAATAAAACAGTTCAATTCTGATATTTTACATCACAACCAACACCAATACGTACCCAAAAAAATATCTTTTCTCTCGAAACTAAAGTAACAAAAACATAAGACAAGTAATTTAGTAGTAATTTATCTGTGGTAATAAATTCCCTCTATGATAGGAAAACTAAACAGTTAACTGTATCTTCAAGTTTAATAGGCGCACGGCATTTCTATCACGCTAATCTAAGTATACGCGATCTCATTGTAATTCATCAATCTAGTGCAGGTCGCAGACTTCGCGGCCGCACCTTCCAGTTTGGTACAGACAGTTACACGATCAACCAGTCGCGTCACGTGTGCGTTACGGATATTTTAATTTTCAGTTCACACGCTGGCCGTGGTCTTCTTTCAGACAGAGCATTAATATTAATAACGTGAGCTTTGTATATCTCTCGTATACGTAAGGTTACCATCAACAAAATTACAAATTGAAGCAGGGTTTAAGTCATGAATCTTAGACTTATATTAGGTAAATTATGTTTAAATCTCGGTAGATAGTAGCGATCAGTGTAGGCTATTTGCCTTTTTGTACCAAAAGGAAATCTTTAAAAGAGAGCTTAATTAAAGCAATTTCTTTATTTCAATAAGTTACTCTGAAACATTTTGGTTGAAGCTCGCGAAGGGCGGCCGTTTTCCTCAGACAGCTTATTGTTCATTCAACCTATTTTTTTTTCAATTTCAACTAATAAACTTGCTTATAAATTACAAAAGTACAAAAACTTAGCACATAGATGACCGACAGTAATTTACATTTATAAAACAACATACTTAGATATGTATGAAACGTATTTATGGATCTTTGTAGATTTTCATGTAGAAGCCCTTTTTTGTGCGCGTGGAAACCCCCTCAAGCCGTCACCCTACCGGGGTTTTCGGTGGGGCAGTGTGTCGGAATTAAACCGACTAAAACCACACGGTGCAGCAGTGTGCCGAACTGTGTCTAAAATAGGAGACATTTATTAAGACATCCGGACCTCATAAGCCCTACCTAAACCTTTCTTTTTTTTTGTGCGTGTGGAAACCCCCTCGGGCCGTCACTCCACCGGAGTTTTCGGTAGGGCGGTGTGTCGGAATCGAGCCGACTAAAACCACACGGTGTGCCGTATTGCGCCCTAAATGGGAAAGGTCCGGGAAAAGCTTTTATTAAGACATCCGGAGCTAAACCAACCTAAGTACCTAGAAGTCAGTCAAACAACACAATGATATTAATAGTGAGAATGTCAAACAACACTTTTGTGTTGTTTGACATTCTCACTATTAATATCAGACACTTGATTGGGTCCTCCTGGAATGGCATGTTTGCTTGCAATAAAAAATATAAATGTCATCCCACTGTTTATACAGTATCTCTAAATAAAGCCGCATACTTCTGTTATTTTGTCATGCAAGCATAGAAACCTGATAAACTTTGCTATTTGATGTTAAACGTTAAAGTTGAGCACGAGATCAATTTCTTTTACTAAGAATGTTGCCGTATAAGACAGTGAAGAAACGATAGATTTACGCTCGAAATATCTAAATTTCAACTTTATTGTAGCTATAAATTAATAAAAATATAACCAGTTATAATATAATATAAATTTCATTTATTACTTATAACAATAGGTAACTTAAACTTATAAGTTTTGTTATAGCAACCCATTTCCATTCCATATGATAAGCTCTGCTTAAATTATTTTTCTCATTTTCGGTAAAAATAATATCATTATATTAATACGTGAAGAGAATTCTTTGTACCCGTTTTTAAGAAAATTTCGCGAACGTGAATTTTGGAATATTTACAGTTTATATATATAAAGAAGTGCAGGAAGCTAAAAGTTTTAAACAACATGTCTTACAACTTTAAAATTACGTGAAAACGGCTTAATGAAATTACACGCGTCCAGTATATGCGTTGACTTGTCATGGTAAGTAAGTCTATACAATGACAACACCAGTTATACTGGCCAATGAAAAACCATGGTCGATATTCGACCACCACGCGACCTATATTTATAAATACAGTAAAAAATATGAAATAATGTTTATTACATGCCCATAAATGAGAAAATTTAATTGGCAAACACTTTAAATATGGTTTTACGACCATTTCTTCTATATCTGACAAAGGATACAATATCAATAACCATATTTAGTTTGAGTAAAATGTAACACAATTTTAGTTGTTTGATTTTTGTTATGAATTTAAGGTCACGAATCGTACAAGATTCGTGATCTAACTTCATAACAAAAATCAACACAGGTTTTTTTAACCAGTTAAAAACAACAAAGTGATCCGCCGCGCGCCGGGGACGGAAGTATCCCTTTTCGTAATGAATGATGAGCAACCCTCGTTTTAAACAGGTGGCAACCCTAACCGTAGTAGAAGACATCCGATACTTCCTACAAGAGTAACGTCATTTTAGCTGCACTCGTAACGAGATTGCAGGTATGAATTTCAAGTGGAGACTCAACGTTTTCCGACTCGATAAGCGACTATGTTCCAAGATAATCGGTGAATTATTCCTTCTTAATTTCATTCTCCTCTCCGCCGATTTTGAAAGAAGGTTATTAAGAAATAACTAAGAAAGAAGTATGTAGGTAAAAATTTTAAGAATAAACAACCTAATCGATTTATGTACAATTTATTAATTTGTGATGTGCCAGTTTAACCCCTAATATTTAATTAAGTACATTTTGATTAGAATATCGAAAACAATTTAAAACTTTAACAAAAGCCTAACAAGTAAATTTTATTGTTTTTAATATTCAAAAAAGAAGAATTGATATCAACATTTAGACCTTTTAAAATTTAGACATGTAAAATGGATTGAAACATAAAACAGAACCTCAAACATCTAGACGCAGAATAATTTAAGAAGACGTAAAACGAGCATGCATAAATTGTACCCTGAGGTATTCCTATGTTATTCAAATACAAGCACTAAGTGCTGAAAACGAAATATTTTAATTATAGCATGGAGACAATAGTCAATCAAAGTTTAAATCAGGCTACCTGTATTCAATTCTCTAGATCTAAAATAGACAAACAGTTCCTAACCTAACTACTGTCTTAGCAAACCTGTAATGGTTCTTACATTTGATTCAAACGATTCTTGTATCACTAACATAGCTATATTTTAGTCCCAATAGTGATATGTGGATGAGAGCATTTATTTATCCGGTGACGATTGTAGAAGACATTTTGAATTACCTTATTTCGAGTTCCATTTCAGTATTCCGGTATTAAGTACTACTCTTTATCAAGCGATTAAATCTTTTTTTTGTATAATCTGCCATACACGCTTTATCGACGATTCAATTAGGTTTATTGCAAATTGCAATACCATCTTTACCGGTAACCAAGATCAATTAATTTTATTTTAAGCGTGCGTTTATCGATTGATTGAAGAACTAAAGTTTTATTGATTTTTACCTTTATGAACCAGTTTAACAAAACCGGTTCTCAACCCTGCTCTTGACATTCTAAGTTTAAATAATTTTCCCGTCACGACCTGCCTCTCAAGTAATAGCAAGTGTAATGTACAGAAACGGATGGGTATATGCATTCACCGGCATTAACATTATCTGATTGTTGATCGTGTAATTAATCCGTAGGAAGCAAACACCGCTCGCATAATTTTCTATGAAATAGATCAACCAGCGTGTTGTTACTTTCTATAAAGGTATGTAAATGACTAGCTAAAATGAAGAAGCATTATGTTGATTAAAGGCTAATATCAGTTTTTCCCAGGTGCTACTGGCTGTCTAATGGCGCCACGGCCGTAAACGTAAAGGTTTTGTTCCATTGCTTATGAAGCGATGCGTTGATATATAAAACTTGATACTATGTAACTAGTAGCTAAGTTAGTATAAAAACTAAATGTAATACTTAACGTTCTAAAACTGAGGTTTCAATTAATTGTTACGTTAAAGGTGTAATCTAAGTTTCAGTATCTACTGTTAAGTTTGTTACTGCATCTAGTGTAGTTATAGGTTAGCTTTGTTCAAAATTACAAAAGGCCTACAGATTTTGCTTCTCCTTTTGTAATCAGCATCATTTTTTCGTACCGTCATACCATTTTGTACCTAATACACAATAATTTTGTTGCAAAAGATTTAAGAGGTGATATCCCTTTTTGAGCGTTACTTTTTTGTGTTATATTAATTTTCCTGACCTACATCACTAAATATTAAAAATAAAAAACGTCCCCTGCCGCGTCTGTCTGTCTGCTCAAGAACTACTGAACGGATTTTCATGCGGTTTTCACCTACAGATAGAGCGATTCATGAGGAAGGTTTAGGTATATCATTTGTTAAGGTTTTGTGTAACTTTATTCAAATATGATGATGATTGTTGAAGATGTCTCCGTTACCCGTGCGAAGCCGGGGCGGGTTAAAATACATTCCTAAGAGTACGGATTATACTTTCTTATGCATATACACAAATTTCCAAAAAACAATAACGAATCGGACATCTCAGTGTACTTTAATGTCACACGCTCTTCCCATGAGAATGTAAATACCATCTACAGAGATAAGTAACGGGCATTTTCGATGCCAGTAACTAGCATGGCACGTGATATTCAGTTTTTTATTGAAAATGATGCATGTAATGAGCCATGTCCAATTCAGACACTTCACCATGTGCAAATGAATCTTATTCCGAATTATTAGCGAAAATAATAATAACAATATTGTTTAATATAGGTATTACAGAGTGCTATTTAGACCCAGAATAAGTATAGCAACTATGGGTTTTAGAACATTGATAAACATTTTTCACATAGAAACACCCCTGACTACATAAAAATATTTGCACAGAGCGAGTATTGAAGCCACGACGGCGCGGACGAAGAAAATTTCGCTAACGGAGGAGCGTGAAATTTGAAATACGTAAAGTCTATATGTATATAGAAGTGCAGAAAGCTAGAATATCCAACATTATATATCAGGTGTTAGGTAAACAGACGATAGTAATATTGATACCTTTGATGATGGGACAGAAAAAACATAGGTCCTGATAAAAAAAAAATTTAAACAATGTTATATTAGCATTATTCACGCTCCATCATGTTAGTACAGCTAAATGAAGCGATAATTTCAAGGTCAAAGGACGTGCGGGCGTTATAGGCCTTCAGCAAATGGCTAAATCAGACTACACGTGACCAGTATACAGAATGTTACAACGTTATTTGCAGCAGACAAATAGTTCATATACTTTGAAAAAAAAAATTCAACTTCAATTTGTCAGTTGCAAAATAAGATTTCTGTAATATAAAAAACACGAATTTTCCTAAAATTGTTAGCGGTTTAAGCTATTTACGGGGTCTACTATACGACCGTAAAATATAACCACACCTTGCTGTAATATCCTGTATATGTTGACCTGTCATTGTACGGAAAGCAATACAATGACAGTTCAAGTTATACTGGCCAATGACAAATAAAAAAAAAAATAATAATAAATTGTGGTCGAATATCGACTTCCAGGCGATCTATATAAAAATAGTAGCATTACTAAATATTTTTTTATGGTATAGGGGGCAAACGAGCAGACGGGTCACCTGATGGTAAATGACTACTGCCGCCCATGAGCACCTGCAACTCAAAAGTCACAAGTGCGTTGCCAGCCTTTAAGGTGGGAATAGGGGAAGGGGGAAAGAGGGTTAGAGGAGGGGAGTGGGGGAGAGAGAAGGGTTAGGGCCTCCGGTAACCTCACTCACTCGATGAAAAGCAATGCAATCATTGCTTCACTGCTGGTTTTCTGTGAGGCCGTGGTATTACTCCGGTCGAGCCAGCTCATACGTGCCAAAGCATGGCTCTCCCACGTTAAAAATATCGTGTAAGTTGTAACATTATCGCTTCACACTGGACAGTAAGAATAACGCCCAGTAACATAATTAAAGTCTATTAATACAGACTGGTCTTAGTAAACATATAATTATTTACAGCGTTTTTTAAACAATTACATGCAACGTTTTGTTAATTTATTTAAATTATCCGTTGGGAATTATAGTCTTGTGATGTTACGACAACTGTCTTTAAGTAGTTCTTTATGAATTCTAACCTTTTTGACGGTTGGGGTAATTGGTAGTTTCAACACTTCGACTACTGTATAAAATCGATAATGATATATATTTTAGTTTTCAGGACTGCTGTTTGTTTGAACTTCGATATCGCCTAGTACTTGGGTTGTGGAGGTCTGATGGCAGTCGCTCCACGTAGAATATCTAAGGTCAGCCGTATCGTAGTTAAACTGAAAGCCGACCCCAACTTAGTTGAGAAAAGACGCTGTGAATAACGAGGACTGATAACATAAAATTGTAAATTTACAATCAATCGATATTAGATAAACGCAAACTGCGTTCAAAAACAGGCATAACAAAAATTGTCCTACGTGGGAATCGAATCGAATCTACAACATGGAAATAACTGGTAAGTAACATGATCATTTGCCTGCCTTGCCTTACCTCCACCTAATTAAGTGAATGATGAATGAAAACCCTGACAAACCATAAGAAAAACTATAAAACTCAAGAAATATTGTCTCCCGAGGCGCCAAGTCTAATCAACGTTGGGCCAATTATAACATTTATGTGGGAAAATTGAACACATGTTCTAATTATTTGTCCCGAGAACACCTATTATACTTAACTACTTTACTACGTTTTCCCACCCGACAACTTTTGCTAATATTTCATTAAATTAGATTTGAATAATGCGTAAATTAAATGAATGAGGGAAGTAAAAATGGTTGATAATCGAACGATATTAAAAAAAACCATTATGGATTATTTCATGATAAGTAAATGGTTTAAAAAATATGAGGATTCCGGCTACTGGGACCGCAATTAACTCGAACCGCTGTCCCAGTTGCCGGATCCATTTAATTTTAATATTTTCCTTCCGGATGACCGCGACTTAGTCCTTCTAGTCGAGGTCCTCAACAATCTTTGAAGAAGAATGACATTCTAGACCAGGTCAACCTGGTCAGTGTCAGGAAGCTGTTGAGTCATACCGAACACGAATTCCATGAGGTTATATGATGGTTATAATGAGGTGAAATTAAAATAATATTAATTTCATAATCTTTCCCTCGCCTTGCAGTTTAATAACAACTCTATTGTAGAACTAATGCTGAACAAATACAACTGGTATGTTAAGTACTCATAGCTACAATAATGCCTGTAAACTGTTTATAGATTGAGCAAATATAAACCAGAAAGTCAAGGAGACACCATAGCATATTACATTATTTTTGCTGTAAAATAATATACATATTAGTTGTGAAAATTTACGGCAAGTTTGTGCACAGCGACGCCTGGGAAGAATACACCTACTTAAAAATCTTAAGATATAAAATATCAATGTTTGTCTGTTCCTACTTTATGCGCTGCTGCGCCGTACCGTTCATCCGATCTTAATGAAATTTTGTATCACGTTGCCAGGGTTACAGGACATTAATTAAAAAAAAAGTATTGTTCGGAAGGGATGGAACAATTATTTTCGGACGCTAAGCCGTTGCCGAAAGCGATATATATGACATTTACGGTGTACAAGTGCACATATACAGGTAGGTTGTGTAGTTCCCATAAGCCATTGCATAATAACCCGGTCCATTTTTTTTGTCATACAACTTTTTATGACCTTACAAATGCAAATACTAACACAGATAATATAATAAAATCCCAAATTCCTTTAGTGTGCCATTTCATTCCTTTCATAGTAACATAGTCGATAATTTCAGAATAAATCATGGAAACCAAATAGTTTGCTTTAAGTGAACAGAAGCAATGTATGTCAATAACAGATAAATAGTTTAAGGGAAGTTCATAAGACTTAAAATACATATTTGTATTAATACTGCCAGTGAAGTCCTTCTTAGAAAATTTTAATTAATTAAATGGAACTATAATAACGTAATATTGAATACTTCGCAGAATGTGGGCATCTGTCGGACGCAGCAGTTTTGAGAAATACACATGATACTATGTCGTGTACGGGTATAAGAAGTCTATTTCTGTTAATTATCCCGATGTCGCCTTTAATGCTTCATTCGAACACGAATACAATGGCTCTTTGAAAGAAACTCGGTCCATCCTTTAAAGTTTAAAATTAGTTCAGAAATTAGAATAATAAAATAAAATAACTTCAGAATTCTTAATACAAATACTTTATTGACTTTAGAATCTCTCATACTTAAAAGATAAGAATAAGTGTACATAAATATTAAGGTTACTATCAACATTCAAATAACTCATTAACAAAAAAACCGTAATAAAACATTACGTCTGTGCCTATAAAACTACTGCTAAATTAAATGATTAATAAAAATGCTTTTGCAATGTCAATGACACGCAAATATATAGATTATACATGCTCGAATGAACGCATTATCCAATAAACTATCGAATCAAAAATACATTTGAAAGTATGATATCCGTAATAAAATCTACATAATAATGATTTAATAATAGCCATTTTTCTCGCGCGCCAAACATAAACTGGGCTTGAAAAGCGAAATTAAAAAAGGAGTGACACTTTTTCCATAGCAATCTGTTAGGTACCTACTAATAAATTCTTGACAACTTTAGATAATAAAACAATACGTATGCAAATACGCAATAAGAATATGGAAAAGAAAGTATGGTATCCGAAACAGATTTCAATAGAAATTAAAGGTGTAAAGGTATGCGTAATGATTTAATATACGTCGGTAATCATCAGTCAGAAGCAACATAATGATTCGGCTATCATTCATGAATCATCAAGCGAAAGTGTAAGTACATCCCTATAGCAACACATCAATAGTTTACAAATGTAATAAACGACTTTTACGTCTCACAATACCTAGAGGTTAACAAATTAGAATCGAGTACTTTACAGTTCGCGTGATCGAATGAACTCGTAAACCAATTTCGGCAAACCATTACTGTCGAGAACTCAGACTGAATGCAGACGATTACGTTGTTGATAAGTACGTATGTGCCCACTTTCGTGGGTATGCGTGAGAATGTAGCATCTTTGTCATTGCTTGCCAATTTATATAAATCTCAAGCTATTTCCGATACAAATCTATACTTAATATTATAAAGCTGAAGAGTTTGGTTGTTTGGTTGAACGCGCTAATTTCTGGAACTACTGATACGAATTGAAAAAAATCTTTTAATGTTGGATAGCCCATGTATCGAGGAAGGCTATAGGCTATATAACATTATGATACTACCATACCATACCATACACGACCATAAACGCAGGTGAAACTGCGGGGACGGCTTTAGTTTACGGAGCTAAGAATAAAAAAGAAAATAATAGATGCAAAGATGTAATAATGAAATAGAAAGCGGCGTTAATGTAATAAGTAAGGTGTCAGACTTGGGATCGAAATGTTTGAGTGTCGATACGCTATTGACACAGATAAATAGATTTGTGTAACAAATTGTCGCCTGCGGTATTTCCGGACCGATACGACCTTCAAACCTTCAAGAAAAGACCGTTTAAGGCCGGCAACGCACTTGTGACTCTTGGGTTGCAGGTGTCCATGGGCGACGGCAGTCACTTACCATGAGGTGACCCGTCTGCTCGTTTGCAATATAACATAAAAAAAGAAAACAGTTGCTATTGACGTAAACCCATTCCTAAAAAAAAATGGAAAAATTGAACGGGTTAGAGAGAATACTCAGCATATGTAATCGAATACTCAGAAGTTTACAGTACGTACAATTAAAAGTTTGGCTTTAAAAAGAGGCAGTTATTTTTCTAATTTACAACAATCTTAAAAAGGAGCGATTTAACTAAAAGTGTTTAAATAAAATAAGGTATTTATTCTAACTTTTCAGAGTAGGATAGGTGATTTTCAGCAACGATTGTGTAACTTCTACACAAATTCGTTTTTGTTTAGTCTGAAAGATAAATGTTTAATTCCGTTGAGGTGCATCAATCATAATATAATTTTGACGATGGTAAAGTCAGCAAGAAAAGCAGTTGAACACACTCCAATTTACAACAATCTCTTTGTGTAATTTAAAGAAGCGACGAGTTATATTCTAAAATCCATTTATATTTTTATCTAGCCGTAAATATAATGATGCAAAAGATATACTAATATCAATATTAATTATTATTTATGAGACAGATTTGTGATCGGACATATTATTATTATCGGTAACGGTTCATCAACAATATTCAGTTTAACAATAACAACAGACAGAATCCTTTTCCATATAATGTACTCGTATGTATATCCTACTAATATTATAAACGTGAAAGTTTGTGAGGATGTATGGATGTTTGTTACTCTTTCACGCCAAAACTACCGAACCGATTGCGATGAAACTTGGTATGTAGATGGCTGGAGACCTGGATTAACATATAGGCTACTTTTTATCCCGATATTCCCACGGGATCGGGACTTACGCGGGTGAAACCGCGTGGCGCTGCTATTATACAATATAAAAGCTTTTGGGGGGCAAAACATCACCTACCTACTTTTATGATGAGCACAGAACTCAGAATTATTCGATCTATTCGATGTTAAAGACAACGATAACAAATTTATTGGGCTTCGTTCCTGAAAAGAGAGTTTATTATTTTACCATGACTAACAGCGCTTGTAGGTCTTTGAGGTTACCGTTGAAAAAAGTTTTGAATTAGATCAACCAAACTAAAATTTATATTTTATTGCTGGTCATAATATTATTACATATTATATATACACATTAATAATGAAAATACTGGTTATCAAAGAATAGACGATATTAATATCAATGAGTATGAATATTTTTATAATCATAATGCTTAAAACATTTAGAAGGCTAGTTCAACACAAACTGTACTACGCTGATAAAGTCTTTACTTGCTAACCGTACATATGATTGTGTATGTTCACAATCGACTGCAGATTCAGTTGATCTCTGAGATGAAAGTCACGTCTTCAGCGAGCAACTCTCCCATCTTGTTTTATTTTTACACAACACCCTAATTTTATCACGTCCAGGAGATAAAGACAATTCTATAAAAGTGATTCAGAATTAAATTTCGGACTCGAATTTATCAAGTCATAATTTTTTTTCTGCACTTGCAGTTTCACTAAGACATAACATTGCCTACGGACGAGGGAAATGCAAAAAGGTTTGCTACTTAAGCCACAGATAAGATAATAGCGCTTCAACTGCATTTTCGTTTCACTGGGTTCAATTTGCAACAAAAATTTGCCTCAAATAATAACTTGATTGATGGTATTTTACTTCTTACTATAAACGCAAAAACCACTAGATGTTATTTAGGTTACACGGCTGCATACAGACAGACAAAAGTAATTGAATGATTAAAAGTGTAATTTGAAACGCCGGAATTCGTCAATCCGCGTCGCTCTATAAACTGAAAGTTTTATTAAAGAAAAAAATATTACGGTATTTTGTATCACGGAAATTTTAAGTGTATGTATCTAACTCGATCAGTTATGATTTTATAAGTAGACAATGCCTCAGTCGAAACGGGTAGATTAGGCAGTTACCTATAAAGGTGGTTTAATTCGTGTCTATCGTTTAAACAACTTTATTTACTGCCTAATTTTGGAGCAGTAACGGGGAAATAGCATTATACGTGATAATTTAATATAAATAGACTACCAGCGCAGAGTTTCGTAATCACAGTATACTACATGTACAAATACATATACATACATTATGTCGTAAACAGCACCCAGAACAATAAAAATTAACGAAAGAACGGTATTAGCGGCTCGCATTGTACTAGTTACTAACACTTTTTTTACCGTGTGGATATTCCCACGGGTCATCAGCTCACCGGAGCTACTGCCAAAGTAGTATGTCAGAATCGTACCGAATAAAAACAGTCAGTCTATTGGAAGGGGCTCGGATATAACCCAGGAAGGAAGTCCCCGAGAACCCCGGCAGACCTTGGCCGCCTCTTAAATGGAAGGCTGCCACACCATTGCATGCGGAAGACCTTGCCCCCTTTCCCGTTTAGAAAGTCACGCGTGTTACACGTCGCACCATCGTCTTCTGGTGTAACTGGCAGCCTCACCCGTTCCCCCAGGCCAGCGCTCAATGAGAAGATCGGAGATCATTCTGCGCTCTTCGGCGCTAGGTTAGTTATTAACGCCTATTTTTCTTAACTAATAGAGAAACCAATCGGCCACACTTCCATATCTGAGGTTGATAACGTGAATTAAATAAATTCAAATTATACGCTTTTATACTGACTCATAAAACTGTGAGTAGTATCATAAACTTAAATACTTAAAGTGGTTTGAGTTGTGTTTGAATTAAAAACCTCTCGCTTCCGTCTAATATTTATATCTTAGGCAATACGCTCTTTAGTAAGTAGTAATACTATAATAAATCCGATTTCCGACTCATCTGTGTAAGGGCCTGTTTGTCTAGTGGTTGTTGATCCTGACTGTTGAGCCAGAGGTCGTGAGTTCGATTTCAACCCAGGAAAAATAATTAGGTATGTGATGAGCACGATCATTGGTTTTGTGTCTGGGTGTAATTTTATCTATAATTTGTATATATTTAGTAATATACAAGTTTATCAGCAGTCTGGTTATCATTACAGTCTCTGCCTGGGTTGGATTCAGACGGCGTTATGTGGGTGTCAAGTGATTATTATTGTAAGCGAATACTGTGAAAGCTAATCAGCACTAGCAGCAATACTATTGTATTTCAGCCAGTAAGTACAGTATCTAGTGCCGTAGAGAAAACTGATGTAATAGCGAGACATGTGTGGGTGCGGCTACCGCTTTCGCAAAATTCGTTTTTAAAAATAAATTAAAAAGACTTAAAAGTAAAAATAATTTGAAAATTAAAAACATCCTTTAACTAACTAAAAATACTGTCAATGTAATCGTATATTTTTTAATGTTTTCAGTCATGCTAAATTAAAAAAGGATCTCCCGGCTCAATACAGTAGTTTTTAATAGAATAAGTTTACGGCAACCCTCCGGACTAAAGAGACCCTTGGTTTGAGGGAGCACTGCATTTATCTGTTAAAAGGCTTACAATTGTTTTACTATATTCATTAAGATCGTTAAACTTCACATTTATTAGATTAGTGTGGGCTTATGTCGATGTTTCTCGAGTATTTATATGTTTAAAACCGAAACGTCCATTAGCTATGATAACCCCTTTCTACCAGTGGAGCTTTATACGAAATGACCCCTAAAATCTCGCCATTTTCTTCAAATCTCATGAAACTGAGTACAGATCATAAAAAAACACTTAATGCAATTCATACATGTTTCGAATAATTTTCCCATTTAAATTCCCGTGGAAAGGAACGGGACTAAATTTAATATCAGCACTTTTAGTCCACTCTACATCCATTAGATAGGTTCGTGATGGCTATGTCCCGTGTCTAGCCATATTTGTATTGGCCGATATTGGTACCGTTGCACGTCGAAATGGTCCAGATACCCTATGCCGAGTACCTTCGAGGGCTCATGCAAAAAGGATCAATCCGACAAGATTCTTAGAGGATAGATTATTACTTTTTTTTTAATAATGAAGATTGATATCAAGGTTAAGCCGATTACATGCAAACAAAATCCCAAAAATAATCACTATACTCGTATATAGTCTGAAGAATATTTCTTCTTCAGTTGCATATGACAGTTAATATCAAGGAAATTAAGTTATTTAAAAATATCTAAAAAATAACTTGGAATAAGTAGGCCTTAGGCAGGTATCAATCACCAATTCTAGTTTATGATCTGGATATCTTCCATGATAAACTATTATTTTCGAAGATATCTCCTAAAGAAGTTATAATCAGAAACTGAAAAATTTTACAAAGACTGGCCAATTTTTTTATAAGATATAATCACATTAATATGAGTAGTAGATGTAAGGGTATACAAATGAAAACAAATAAGAAACTAACTTAAAATTGAAAACTACACAAAATAAAAAATAATTAAAAATATTACCACAGGCCCTTTGGGCGCGGAGAGGGTCATTAGGAATTGAAAGAAAGGTTTAAATTGATCACCGTCACTAACACCTGAAAAAATATTTTTATAAGAAAAACAAATCGAACAGAACATCTGTCAGGGTCCTTTTATACCAGTTGAACCTGTAATCATGCACGAATCCAAGCTCACTCTGCATTTTTTGGAGATTTTGTCTAATAATCTACCTATATATATAAAAATGATCCCTATTTCCCTTGGTCACGGCATCACGCGTGAACGGCTGGACCGATTTCGCTAATCCTTTTTTTGTTGTTTATGGGAAGGAGAAGGTTCTTATGAAAATTTAAGAAAACTTAACGACCATATTAACTTTTCCACTGTAACCTTAGCACTTTTGACATAACTGTCCGTAGTTTGACAGTTGGTGCGATTGACAGAATGCGCGCTGCAAATTATACCAATTCGAATTCAATAATCATAGTTAAGACAGGACGACGTCTGTCGGGTCAGCTAGTCTATAATATAATCAACTGCGGGACGCATTGGTGTTTCAAAACTTACGACTAAGTATTTATCCAACAACGCTGCAATTAATACACCACCCGTGAACGTACTTAAAACATCGAGTATTTAAACAATAAATTACATTTATGTATTTGTCGTGTTCATGCAAAAAGAGTTATATTTTTCCGGTGGCGCACAACGTATTGAACGCACAAGCAATACATAATAGTACCACTATTGGGTGCTGCGATTGCTTACGTAACGGAAAACCGCAGCTGTTCGCCATCCGGCCATGGTCCTTTTTGTCAAGAAAATTAAATGAAAATGTAATTTAAAAAAAATAACAAAATCTTCATAAAGGGAACGTC
Source organism: Euplagia quadripunctaria (assembly GCA_963859945.1). Classification (NCBI taxonomy): domain Eukaryota; kingdom Metazoa; phylum Arthropoda; class Insecta; order Lepidoptera; family Erebidae; genus Euplagia; species Euplagia quadripunctaria. The sequence continues at coordinate 17,828,278 of OY982568.1, read as the reverse complement.
ACATACTCAGATCGAGTCGAAGTTTACGGTGCCCATTTAAGGGATTCCGGTAAAGGGAAAACACAAAATACCTATAGGATAACAGTTTGTGTGTCAAAATTTATTGTTCATGGAAACTTGTTTGTACTTCAATAACTGTACCAAGTTAATCTTAACACTCTTACAAGCGCAAAACTACGCGTGGCAAATTCAGGTACGACGCTTGAGTCACTTTTCGCACGAAGTCTAATTTTATGTACTAGTTAAATTGCTCCTAGAGAGAATTTATTTTAAGGTAGAGCATAACGCTAGCTTTATTACTGTAGACCGTTGCTTTAAATATAGTACTTTAATGAATTACTATGGTTAGGTAACTGTATGACTATGCACACAGCGCCAGTTTGAATAGTCATCTTTTTATTACCCTTTTTCATATATTTAGACCTGTATGTCCTTAAAAGGGATAGACTGAAAGCGTAATCTCAGCTATTTTTCTTAATATACATGTTGGTATCTTTTTTATTTTGGTCATTATCAAAATGTGGAAGGTATTGTTAAATAAGTTCATTGTTTACAAACATCCTAAACGTCCTAGTTTGGGATCAGACGGCCGTGTATGAGATGTGTGAAGTTATTATTATTATTGTAATGATAATAACAAATAAAGTAATACAATACACACACACACAGTAAATGATACCTTAGCGTTTGCCGTTATAGAGCAGCTATTTAAAAACCTAATTTAAAAAAATAAAGCACAAAAACCTATAGCCTATAATAAGCTAGCAAGTGTGTATTAATTTTAATGATTTTTTGTCCCACCATAAAAATGTAATCCATATTTGCCTGGGCTATTTGCCTTAAATATCTCGTTTTTTTATCAATTCTGGGACATATTACACATCTGTGTCTAGACTAGTCCTAGAACGCTGTTAAACATAGATGTTTTTTTAAACACATATTATGCCTAAATGGAAATACCCAGACCAATACAAATATTGAATGAATAACTAAACTAGACAAGAAAATTGTGACTGGGTCGCGAGGACTTTACGAACAACCAATTAATAGACATAAAGTAAGTTATTTTTAAATCACACTCGTATAATTACACACACAATTACTACTAAAAAAAATAGTTTGGTTACGATACCAGGACAAAGGCATCACGAAATTCGCGTGATAATACAACTGGTACAATACCTACAGTTTACCAAATCATCACTTTCTATGTTCGCACTGTTCGTAGTTCGCATCCACGACGGACACTTTCACGGAAACGCACGTAGAACATTTTCTTAATCGATTACCGTCAAAACGGTAACGTACGGATACAGAATAATTAAATAAAATTTTGTGTTTTTGTTTAAGTTTTCATGAAATATTTTTTTCGTCATGAGATCAGTAATTTTAAAAACAACTCACATAATATGCTCTCTACGTAATTATCGATGGCACTTAGACACAAACGAAATAAATATACAGTTATTAGCTTTGGTCTTTAACATAAATACTATTTGAAGATGTTGAAGCACTTACACCTGTCAGAGGATAGTTTTAAACTCAAACTCAAATGACAAAACACCCGTAATGTGAACCACGTTAGTAATACACAGTAATTTTAATGCAAAGAAAATCTAATACAATATCTTAGACGTACATGTAGAACTCCGACCCAAAAAGAATTTACTAGAGCAAAGTTTTTGAAGTCCAGAAACTCCTAGTTTTATCCGAAACCAACCCATGTCTCTAATAGCCGTTTATTTTAGCAATGAAATATCTTAAAGCAAAAAAAATTAAACAATTATTAAAATCATCGTGCAATGAAAGATCTTACTAAAATAATTCACATTCTTTTAATTTCAGTTATCGAACTTAAAACTGCTCTCCAGAAAATAACCAGTGCTTTAATTTACACGTTTCTTTGTTAGACCAAAGTTTTACAAACTTTTAACATCGGATATACGTCAACACTAAACCAGGCATACTTATCGACCCAACAATATGACCTTAAGGATTCGAAAATCGTTGAAAATATGGTTTTATCGAAAACGCCGACAGAGAACCAAAAAGAATTGCTGGGGTATATCTTTTAGAGCGCCCACCCTCACTCTCGTGTCGCAAAGGCTAATACTTTGGTGTACATTTCCCATCTGGATTACACCACTAAGTCGAACATCTTTGAATACATGCATCAGAAGGTTAACAACACCATAAGGCAGTTCCTGAAGTAGCGCAGAAATATAAATTTTGTATGCAGCATTATGATGCGAGGATCAGAATGCTGCATACATATACCTAATCATAGAGAACTGCTTTGGAACTTCGGCGGTCAAGTGCCACCGAAACGCAAAGGGATACAAATATAGAAATAAAATATTTTACTAATTTAGTATAAAGTTTTGTCGTAAGGTAAGATAATATTCTAAGGCTATATACAACTTAACGTAAGGAGATTGTTATTATATTATTAAATATAAGAGTCTCTCACGTTAAATAATGTGCAGTAACATGCACTTGCTAACGTTAAATTGACTGCTTAGCACTTTAAGAATAGCACTGCACTAGTCAACGAAGCAACCGTTCAGCATAATTAAGATATTTACTCTGCATTTCAAGCTCAACTTAAGCATGTTACGACATAAATTTAATGCGCTTCCTAGAGAGAATTAGCATAAGCAGCGAGTTAATAAATTGTAAAATTATGTATCACTGGTCAGTAACAGATTATTGTGTGTTTCTTACGTTCAATTTTTTTTTTGCGATTGTAGTATATTTGGAGTAATTCTAAAAATATATTGTTACACTAGGTATGTCCTGAATTATGAAACTGTTCTAGTCAAGTCCAGTGTTCGTTCACCGTCTTTCAGTTGTATTAATTTTGAACCTTACTTAAATTTTGAAATTTTATGTTTTATGTTTTGAAAATAATGAGATCTGATATTTTGGACACTCGTGATGATTTTAGAAACCTTAAATTTCAAGTTCAAGTATCATGATTGTTTTACTTGTATTAACTTTTTTAATTATATTAACATATTCATCTGACATTTGAAAAATAGTTATTTAGAAAATAATTATTATTTAACATCGCCTGGAAGATTAGTAATTTTTTAAAACCATGTAAAATACTTACCAAAAAAACTTCAGCTGCTTTATTACCACAAGTTGAAATTTTAATGGTCATAAAATCTCTCACTTTTAAATAAAGAATCACTGCATCACACTATATTCTAAATCGCGTGCGTGCGTGCGAGCGCTTGCGATCATATACGGCGTGCGGCGGCAAGGTGCGTGCGCCCGCGCAGCTTTGGGCTCGGTACTCGAGTGGCGCGCGCCGTCCACCGCGACCGTTTATACATCCGCGACGCCCGGGTGTTGCACTTTCGCCGTCCAACTCAATCAGGGAGCCACAGGCTAAGCTTAAGGGGTGCAAATGTATCTTTATAGTTATCGTTCCTTTCTGAGATTTATAACATTATTTTACATATTATGTCTATCTTCGTTGTAATCTTCGTAAAAATATGAACCGTTTTACCGTGATACATTTCACTCGTAGTTACTAGGTGTGGTTAAGGAGCTCCTGTTTATGCTACTTAGCGTGTCTCGGTAGGATGTTACATACAACCCTTGCAGGTATACGTACGTATAATAAAATACTAGCGGTTGCCTGTGGTTCCACCTATGAGGGCACTATCAGTAATGACTGCTTACATACCTTCTCCGTACGAGCCTCCAAGGTAGGAGTCATTGGTAACCCGCACTTTAAATACACATACCAACTGTAATTTCATTTGATTTGATTTGATTTATCCATATTTACTTATTTAACATATCATATCATCTCATCTCATTTCAAAAACGAAAGGAAAGTTACATAATATGGTGTATTTTATATCTTAGTGAGGGATTGTTAAATGTTGACTTCATAACCATCATAATATGTTCATACTTATTTTGTCGTTATAATTGTAATTTAGTAATGTATTGATTACTATGACATTTCTATTTCAAGTTTGAACAATGGTAGTGTATAAAAATCTAAATGAAGAAATAAATCGAATCGAATCCGTTATCAAATGTTTTTGAAAACTATGTTTACTTTATACTTGATTTTCGTGCCCGCTCAGTGCAAATTGCAGTGTATTCGGCCACATGCCGAATACGAATATTCTGCAGCCTTCCTGGCCGATTAACCGAATATTCGGCAAAAAATATTCGGCCGACGCGTAGCAGGACACTTTTATCAATATTTTTGTTTCTTGCCCCACTGCTCCAACGCCTCCCGCAAGGAGCCATACAAATTCTGCATAGCCCACATCAAGAGACCGAAAAATAAAATGCACTATTGCTGGTAAATTCAGACATATTAATTCTCTGCACCACAATCTTCCACTCCTAAACTTTTATTATGATTCAAATGCATGCACTGATTTTGTTTAATATTGTTTTCTCACAATATAGAAGTTAATTATGTATGATTATTTTATTAACTAGCCGTCCCCGCAGTTTCACCTGCGTTTATGGGCACTACTCCGCTCCTATTGGTCGTAGCGTGATGTTATATAGCCTATAGCCTTCCTCAATAAAAGGGCTATCCAACACTAAAAGAATATTTCAATTCGGTACACTCGTTCAACCAAACAAACAAACAAACTCTTCAGCTCTATAGTATTATAGTATAGATTACAATAATAATAATAACAATTTCAGCATTTTCTTTTGCCAATTATCAGACTATCACAAACATTAAACACACATAGATATACACTATACATACTTGTACGCCTTATTGCTATCCGGGGTAGGCAGAGACGATAGAGTACCATTTACCACTATCCTGACATAAAGGTCACCTGACTGACTTCCATTTTTGTCAGACGTTTCATACAAGCTGGTCGGTTACGGGTGCTTATAATGTAGCGCTTGTTCAGTATACTGTCGATCTGGACAGTATACGTCTCTCAGGGCCAACCCGGACCGACTCACCCACTCACAGGACACACACACTTCGGACGAATAGTACCTAGATATTCGGTATTTGCCTGAATAATATGAAAGTAGCCGAACAGGCCGAACACCTAATAATTGGCGAATATTCATTGCAAGCCTTGTGCAAATATTTAGTCCCCCGCCGCGTCCGTCTGTGTGTCTTTTCGCGATAAACTCAATAACTACTGAACGGATTTTGATGCGGTTTTCACCTATAGATATAGCGATTCATGATTAAGGTTTAGGTATATAACTTCTTAAGTTGTTATGTAAATTGGTTGAAATATGATGATGATTGTTGAAGATGTCTCTGCTACACGTGCCGGGCGGGTTGCTAGTGTAAAATAATTATGTAAGTAGGTTATTCAAAAAACGTGTAAGGTATCTTAGGGACATTCTTAGGGGTTTAGTAAATATGGTCAATGTGATCTCAAACTTCACTTTGGTATCCATCAACCTAAAAATAAAGCTTTTATCAAGATCAAATGAGTACCTACTACTTCTGAATGTATAAATGTCAGTACATGCTACGTCACAAAGTGAGTACATCCGCCCATCGCCTTCTAAATACAAAGTTATCAAAGGCAACGTTGTCATCCTAGTATCTTATACTTCGGTACCGTTACAATATTATAATAATATATTAAAATTAATTATCTGTTACGTAATTACGGTCTGTTTACCATCGTTAAATTGAGTAAACTTTATTTATGATAATAACGCTAGCAAACACGCATAACAGTAACTGCCATTTCATTTCTTTATGGATAATGTTGCGTTAAATGCTTTATTAAAGCCTGAAGCCACTTGTTTGATAACCATGTATCCCATACACAATCTTCAAAGGGCCTTAGAACAGATTTACATTATATTATGTTATAAAATAGCTGTGCCCCGTAGTTTCACCTGCGCATAATTTAAATTGATGGGTGATTTAATACTTCGGTATAGTCAATATTTTAGCAACAGTTTCTTCACATGGAGGCTTTCACAGTTTGTCTCTTCTTGGCAATGCTCGTTGTTCGTCTCGTAAGTTATGCATTTCCTGCCCGGTACCCTGGTAGAAGCAGGTCAAAGATGGTGGCGCGCCTCTCTAAGCTGAAAGGGGAGCAAAGCATATAGCCGCTCGAAATGGTGTCGCTGCCTACTGTTTAAGAGGCGGCTAAGGTCAGTCGGGGTTCTCGGGAATTTCCTTACAAGGATGTACCTGAGTCTCTTGCAAGATTCGCTTGTGACGGAAAACCGTGTGGTTTTAGTCGGTTGCGTTACAAGGCTCGTTCGCGCCACCACTACTATATGGTCATAGAACCAAGCCGAGTAGTGAATTATTTTAATTTTCTGTTATCTCCTAAGCTGTGCATGCAATAAAGGGTAATGTTTATCTTCATAAAATTGGCTTGATGATGAAGTACCTTTTATTCGTAAGGATTAATACGCCATGCCTAATAATAATCCTCATAAACCACTTTTTAATTTTCAATAATTTTTTGTCACAAAATACTTTATGGCGGCTTATGTATAAGAGATAGGCATATGGTGCCATAGATTTTTTTTTAGATGTATTAAATACCATTATTTTTGTACAACATTGGGTTTACGTATCACTGACCATTACGACAGCGCACGCCGATAAAGTAGTTCAGGAGCGCTTTTTCTTCCGACTTTCTTTCGAATTAATATTTAAGGCTAGCTGAAAGGTATAATTTAATGCTAGATAGCCTATACTATGTCTCTTGAATATGACTATCATATACAAAAAAATATTTTTGAATCCGACTGGTAGTTCCAGAGATTAGCACGTTTAAACAAACAAACAAACAAAAAACTCTTCTGTATTATATTAGAATAGATAAGCCACCCTAGAAACTTGTTACTTACTACTACATACGTGGGGTACACTGAAAGTTTTGCGTAACTCATTATTAAAACAATTTACATGTAAAGTAATATATTTATTTATTTTATTTTATTTTATAACACTTCCTGCAGATAAATTGCATGAGGCGGACTTAATGCCGTAGGCATTTTCTACCAGTCAACCTTTGGGTGATGCAGAGACGTGCGTGGCAGGTGTATAATTATAATTAAATTTGCGATTGTAAGTTTAGAAAGTGACGAACGATATTAGAAACATATATATTACATAAATAAAACTGCTTAAAAATACAATACATAATATAAACTAAATAAAATATTATATTATACTAGATAAATACATACACATATATCTACATACATTTACAAAGTGTTATTCAGACGATTCTACCAATAAGTCTGTGGAAAGCTGTCGTACTTTAACCTTGAAAGTTTGTCGGTTAGTGGACATCCTGATTTCTAGTGGGAGCGCATTCCAGAGGTTCACAACCTGGACAGTGAAGGACGAATGAACTATGCTAGAGTTATGGGAGGGACAAAGAAGGAGAAGATTATTAGAAGAGCGGAGATTTTTGGAATGGTTAGAGGACAAGTATTGGATATGAAACGTTAAGTAAGGAGGTGAATTAGGAGAGTGGAGAAGAGAGTAAAGCATGGTCAACGCTCTCAAACTGCGGCGTTGCCTTATGGGTAACCAAGACAGTTGGTTGCGATAAGTAGATACATGATCATACTTTCGTAGGTTGAATACGAACCGAATGCAATTGTTGAGAAGTCGGTCTAGTTTGTTGAGTAGATCTGCATTCAAGTCGAGATAGCAAACATCACCGTAGTCGACAACAGGGAACACCAAAGTCTGCACAAGCAACGTTTTTGTCTTGGCTGGGAGAAAATTTCTTAAACGATAAAGACTACGCAAGGTGTTAGTTACCTTCTGACTGACGTAGGCTACTTGTGTTTGCCAGCTTAGTGTACTGTCGATGTACAGACCAAGATTCCTAACTGATGAGCTAATGGGCAGATGTGATTCATTAAAAATAATATCTGGTACGCTACTGATATCAACTCTGCTCATCATTCTTGGGCTACCTATTAAAATTGCTTGGCTTTTAGATGAATTGACTGTTAATCCGAACCTGTTGGACCAGTTTTTTATTGCCTCCAAGTCAAGATTGATACTAGCTATAGCATCGTCCAGGTTGTCTACTCTGGCCTGTGAATAGATCTGTAGATCATCTGCATACAGGTGATACGCACACTGAAGTTCATGGGATACGAAATTAATAAATAGCGAAAACAGAAGTGGTGAGAGAATGCCGCCTTGTGGAACACCAGAATCAAAGTCACACCAGGTCGATGAAGACTCATCGGTCCGGACAGATTGCTGGCGTCCTTGAAGATAGGAGGAGAACCATTCCAGTGCATCATCGGAGATCATAAGATGGGACAGTATAGACAACAGGATATCGTGACTGACGGTATTAAAGGCGTTAGAAAAATCAATGAGAACCAAGGCAGTTATTTTGCCTGCTTCCACCGCCGCCTTGATGTCATGAGTCACTTTGAGCAACGCTGACCCTGTGCTATGACCAGGTCGGAATCCCGACTGGAACGGACTGAGTAAGTTATTCTGATGAACAAACCGAGAGAGTTGTTTATGTACACTGGCTTCAAGGACTTTAGAGAGGAAAGGAAGAATAGAAATGGGTCGAAAGTGATTAGGGAGAGAGGGATTAGGAACTTTGGGCAATGGACGTATATAAGCCTTACGCCATAAAGATGGGAAAGAACCAGAATCGAGAGAATAGTTAATTATGTGGGTGATAGCGGGTAAAAGTTTTTCTAAGATAGTGGTTACCATATGGCGGCTAATATCATCGCAACCTATGGCATTTGATTTGATCGATAAAACGAATTGCTTGACCTCCTCTAATGCAACTGGAGAAAAGTGAAAAGCGTCAATATTAGGCCTAGGCAAATTGGCTACATAGTCGATTGTTTGAACTTTACTTTGATGATCCAATGTAGTAGGTGTGATGAAATAGTGATTGAGATCATCCAAGGCAATGCTCGTTGGAAAATCTGTGTGGCGCTCTCTACCGATGCCAAGAGTCCCAAGGAACTTCCAAACATCAGCAGGTGACAAGGACGAAATATTGTGAAGTATATGACGGCGCTTAGCGTTGCGTATCACTTGATTGCATCTATTTCTGGCAGTCTTGTAGGCGATCCATTTATCCTCGCAGCGATCTCTCTTAAAACGTAGAAAAGCGCAATCCCTGTGTCGCATTGCCCTACGGATATTTTCAGTCAGCCAAGGCGCAGGTGGGTGCTTTAATTTAATTTTTTTGACTGGGGCATGTACATCATATAAACGTGTAATATTTTCATTAAATATTTGCACCTTTTCGTCTACAGAGATAGCTGCTCCGAGTGGTTCCCAGTTGATACTTGAGGCATCCTCTCGCAGTCTTTCCGAGTTTGTGCGTCCGAAACACCGTCTGTACAGCACTTTCGGTTTGGGTTTTGGTGCTTTAATTTTATACCTAATGAAGATTAGGTCATGATGTGAAAAACCTGGCGCTGGATATTGCCCATGAGTTGATACGTTCCGAAGAGCTGAGGTGATAATAAGGTCCAGCAGCGTGTCTTCGCCATTGAAATTGTGATGAGTGGCTTGAAGGGGTAAGAGATATAAGCTAGTGGATTCTAACGAATTTAATAGTTTACGTGAACGAGGTGAATTGTGATCAGTGATATCAGTGTTGAAGTCGCCCATGATGATGTGATGCTCATACTCAGACCCTAAAGATTCTAAAACCGATTCGAATTCAGTGAAGTAATTAACAGCTGGAGCACAGTAAACTACACCTAGAATAATTTTCGCACCCTTGACACAAACCTCAAGAAAAAGATACTCTGCAGGCGAATCAGGAGGAGATTTGGAAAAAATGTTGTAAGAAAAGTCGGAACGTAGGTAAATTGCAACCCCACCGCCTCTTTTACTGACCCGATCGTTCCGGATGAGAACGAAACCGGGTAAAGGATAAACAGTAGAAAGAAGTTGAGGTTTGAGCCATGTTTCTGAAATCAGGATGGCATGTACGTTTGACCCATTGAATGTCTCCCACAAGTCATTGTAATGACTGGGTACACTTTGAGCGTTTATGTGACAAACATTAAACAGTCGACTACATTCTTGGTTAAATTCATTACGTAAAATATCTCCGAGTGTATCAGTCGCTGAAATAAAACTTTCATTGAACGATGAATTAACAGAATCATTGGCAGAGTAATAAGAATCAATATCAGACATACTGTAAGGTATTAAATATGTAGATAAAAGGGAAAATAATAAATAAATATAAAGAAGGATGTATACAAAAATATTACAATAGCATTAAATAACGTAATACTCACTTTTGTGCAGTATTTACTGTCGAAGTATTCATTCCATTCCATTCCATTACATTTTAAACACTTTTTCATTCGGTCAAACCATTTTTGAAAACATGAGGATCATTGGTCTAAGGGCATGTTTTTCACGTGCTGGTTGAAAGCTATAACGGCCTCTTCCAGCCCCGTAAATGTCATACCTCTCATCAAATCTTTAATTTTTCGGAAAATAAAGAAATCGCATAGTGCCGGATCTGGACTAAGTGCGAGATAGGTCACTAGCTCTACCTTTTCAGAAGCCAAAAATGACTTTGCATTGTTCGTGTGATCAATCAGTGGACAAACAGGACCCATCCGAGAGAAAAAAACGCAATAATTTCTTTCCTACGTTTCTCGCCTGCCTCAATTTTGTTGGTTTGCTTTCACCTTCGACCATACCGAAGACTGTTGCTTTCTTTCCGGCATGTAACAATATATCCATGTTTCATCTCCTGTCACAATGTCATACAAAGCATTTGAACGTCCGTGATCGTACTTTAACAACATTTTTTTACACTAATCAAAACGAGTCTGTTTTTGTTCTGGGGTGAGTTCATGAGGAATCCAATCCAATCTATCCAATCGGCAACAAATTTTTCTAACTTTTAAATGTAGGTGTAAGATTTTTTGAATTTCATTCATTTGGGAATGTTCTCGAATCTCCTCATAGATGATACGCCGGTTTTCTTCAACTAGTTGCCTAACAGTAGCCTCATTTTCCTCAGTGTTCACAGTTGATGGCCAACCTTCCCGATTTTTTATCATAGAGAGAAACACGGCCACGATCAAATTCTGCGTACCAATGCCTTACAGTGCTCAAATGAGGTGCTTCGCTCCCAAAAGCATTTTGAAGACAAGCAGTGCAGTCTTGCGGAGTCAGTGAACTTTTAAAATCATAAAAAATCATCGCTCTAAAATCTTTTCGTGTTAATTCCATTTTTGCTACGGACGACGAACTTCAACTTGTGATAAAAAACAATTGACACGCGATTTCCCGCCAAATTTTTTTTAAACCAAGGTTTAAATTTCTTATGTTTATAAAAATATAACTTTCGAAATTCAAACATTTGTGAGCGGCCAGGAGCGCAGAACTTTCAGTATGCCCTACGTATTACAAAACAAAGTTCCCCGCCGCGTCTGCCTGTCTGTTCGCAATATACTGAAAAACTACTGAATGGATTTTCATACGATTTTCACTAATAGACAGAGGGATTCATGAGGAAGGTTTAGGTGTATAATTATATAATGTGTGTTGTCGTTGTCCTTGCTTGTGACTCTTGAGTTGCAGGTGTCCATGGGTGGTGGTAGTCACTACCATTTGATCTGTCTGCTCGTTTACCCCCAATACCATAAAAACGTTTATTGTACTCTCGTTGCATTTCGCTCAACACCTTGATAAAAGGCCCCTGTCGCGGCCGGACCCAAACAATTGAGTACAAGCGTATGTCTATAATAGACAGCGTATATCTCTATCTGTGTATATGTATTTAGAACATTAAGTTTTAAATGTTTTGTTTTATTTAGAATAGCATCCCGCCCCGGCTTCGCACGGGTAGCAAAGCATATATTGATTTATTCCAACCTCTTCAACGATCATCGTCATATTTCAGCCATTTTACACAAAACCTTAATGAATTAGACACCTAAACCTTCCTCAGGAATCACTGTGTATATTGGTGAAAACCGTATGAAAATCCGTAGCTATTAAGTTTATCGCGAACAGACAGACAGACGCGGCGGGGGACTTTGTTTTATAATATGTACCCTCAATTATATTTGACATTATCCGTACAAAGGTTGTCTGGAAGAAATCGTCGTGTGATGAGACCTCCGGACCGACTGTTATACCTAAATATTTGTAACATGTTTGCATAGCTTACTACTTAAAAGGTGCACAATAAAAAGAAATAAATAAAATTATCGGCCAGTATAACTTGAGCTGGCATTGTACTGGACTTTCCCTACCATGGCAGGTCACCAGAAAGTTAATTATGATTTGTTTTATCGAAAGACTGATGTTATTAATATTATCCTACTAATATTATAAACGTGAAAGTTTGTGAGGATGTTTGAAGGTAAGTATGTGTGGATGTTTGTTACTTTTTCACGACAAAACTACTGAACCGATTGCGATGAAACTTGGTATGTAGATAGCTGGAGACCTGGATTAACATATATGCTACTTTTGATTCCGATATTCCCACAGGTTCGGGACTTTTGCGGGTGAAACCGCTGGGCGCTGCTAGCAGATTATAAATATAAAAAGCATTTTTAGTTTAAGTTGGCAGCAAAATGTTTGTTTCTTTAGAAGATAATATAATATAAATATATATGAATAAGAATATGTGAAAAATATCTTACCATCAATATTTTATATACGCTTTAGGTAGTTAACTTACAAACAGTGGGGGTCAGGAGCTGTCGAGATATATTGGATTACTTATGGCTATTTGTAAACACCACCTTGCCCAGCCATATGTGTGTGTCGGTGTCATAGTGTGGTTGTAGTTGGTTAGACCACAACGTAATAGCTTTGTTGCTCGGTGGAGTGGTCATCCGAAGTTATTCATACAGAAAATAAGGCTTTACAAGGTCTTAAAGTAAAATGTTTGGATACACCATAGAGATTTAACATTTAGATAGATAGATAGATGGATTTTATGGATTGAGTAGATAATAAAACCGGTCAAGTGCGAGTCGGACTCGCGCATGAAGGGTTCCTCACCATCGTACAAGGTTTAATACTACTTATAAGCCAAAGAAATAAGTCTCTAGTAGGGGAGCCCCCTTTAATTTTTAATTTATTTTTATTATTCGTTGTTATAGCGGCAACAGATATACACATTCTGTGAAAATTTCAACTATTTAGCTATTACGGATCCTGAGATACAGCCTGGTGACAAACCGACAGACAGACGGACGGACAGCGGAATCTTAGTAATAAGGTTCCGTTTTTACCCTTTGGGCACGGAACCCTAATAAGAACAGACAATACGTTTTCGTACATACAATTTTTAGAGGGATCGAATTTTCCGGCAACAGCCAGTTCGCGTTACAGGTGTGCGGCAATGATCGGCTCGTGCCATTCCCTTTTACTTCCATTGCCTTCCTTTTTACCAACTTTTCCTTTCAATATACTCCCAATTTTCCCAAAGTACCCGGTTGACAGCGATAGGTTATCTTCGTGGGAGAGCCATGCTTTAGAACGTAGGGGCCAGCTCGACCGGAGTGATACCACTGCCTCACAGAAAACTGGCATTGAAGCAATGTTGCATTGTTTTTCACCGAGTGAGTGAGGTTACCGCAGGATCTAACACTTCAGGGTTCCGGATGTCGTAATAAAGCTGTTCCCGGATCCCTCCTACTTAAGGCGCAGTACGGCACACCGTGTGGTTTTAGTCGGTTCGATTCCGACACACCGCCCCACCGAAAACCCCGAGGGGGTTTCCACACGCACAAAAAAAAAAAAAAAAAGGCTCTGACACTTCCCTCACCTCCTCTTCCCCCTTCCCCTACTCCCACGTTTAAAGCCGGCAACGCACTTGAGTTGCAGAAGCCCATGGGCGGCGGTAGTCACTTACCATCAGGTGACCCGTCTGCTCAAAAAATAAAAAGAATAGACTGCCCCCTAAATAACGTAAGTGGTATCAAATTACAGTCGGCTTAATTGTGGGCGTTTAATACAACTATACCTACCCCTTCGGGGATGCAGGTGCGAGTGTTTGTTTGTAATTTGTAATTTTACCTAATTAGCCTTGCCTTACTTCAATGATATTAGATTTTTATTGTTTGGAACTCTTATTTAATACACATTATTGGGGTCCAGCTGAATACAAGCGCTCTGGATCAAGCGCAGGGGATCCAGTTCAGCATTGCCTGGCATTAATAGGTACCGACCTATTCATACCAGGCAGTGATGAACTGGACCCTCTTCCGGTGCCGTCGCGAGACGTTAATGTTATTTTATGTTATTTTTCTCCTTGTATTGTTATATTTAAAATTGTCTTATCGTGCCGAAATATTCTTTCTTATAAATAAATTATACCAATACCAATTTTTTTCAATGTTATTAATTGAATGTAAATCTAAACTAATATTAAGTAATTCTGTATGTTTGTCTATTTGTTAACATTACACAACCAGTCCTCTTTATTGATCGCAATAAATTAAAGAAAATGTTATCTTGGACCTGAAGAAGAAAATAGGATTTTGTAATGTTAAAAATATTATCAACATCGTTATGTTAGATGACATTTATTGGAAGTTCCTTATCGCACGTTACACTTCAGACGCTCGGCGGATGCGGGTTAGACGGAAAAAAGTGTTGGAGTAACGAAAAATGCTGACCGCGAATTAATTTATTTTATTTACGCCATTTGTGGATTCTGCGGGATACTAATGTAATTTGATGTTGGTTGTATACTAATCTATACTAATATTATAAAGAGGAAAGATTTGTTTGTTTATTTGTTTGTTTGTTTGTTACGATTTAACTCAAAAACTACTAGACCGATTTTAAAAATTCTTTCACCGTTAGAAAGCTACATCTTCACCGAGTAACATAGGCTATATTTATTTACAGAAATAATTAGGGATCCCTACTAAAACTTGAATAATGTGACCCAAGGTATAAATTTTTTTGTCATAAAATGTCTCTCATCGCATGCACTGCGAAAACTATTGATGATAGAACAAAACAATGTTAAAGAACATATCAATATCTATAAAAAAGTCCGCAATAGCATATGCCTATCTCCGACGGATAACTCACAATAACTGCTTTTACTATTAAAATTTTAGATTAAATAGAATGTTTTTTTGCGAAGCTTATTTAACCCATATGGTATTAATTTATATCTAAATAAATATGTTTGTTAGAACGGAAATTTAATATAGAATATTTGTTCCCTTAACTCTACATAGTTTAAACGAATATCTTAGAAGATATCGCAATATAAAAATATTTGCGCGACAATCATTCGGTCCGGCCGTCGTACGTGGGGATTCTGGCCTCTGGGAAATTCAAATTCAAAATATTTATTGCACCATAATGTTTACAAGTACAAAGTCTTGCTGTATATTTAATTGTAAGAGATACCTATTGTAATCCTCACTTTAATATAATCCAAACTAATCTATACTAATATTATAAAGAGGAAAGATTTGATTGTTTGTTTGTTTGCATTGAATAGGCTCCGAAACTACTGAACCGATTTGAAAAATGATTTTACTGTTGGGAAGCTACACTATCTCCGGGTGACATAGGCTATATCATATTTTCAAAAAAATTAGGGATCCTTACTAAAACTCCAATAATGTAACCCAAGGTGTAAAAAAATTCTGCTACCCGTGCGAAGCCGGGGCGAATTGCTAGTTACCCATATATTAGTTCGGGCAACTTTCACAGACGGCGTAATTTTAATTTCGAATTTTTCACAATGTTTACCTACAGTACTATATTTTGAGACAATTTATTAAATCCATTAAATATATTTAAACAGCTATATAGCGAGAGGAACTTCGTAACAACCAGGTGTACCAAAGATACCTCACGCGTTTTTTTTAAATCAAGTAAAATTAAATATCAAGTGGTTATGGTTATGTATCGTCTTTTGTAGGATAATTTTTTTGCCTTTTAATAACTTTTCAAAGTGGTTATTCACAACCTGGAAACAATTTCATAAGCATATTTATGCCTGTAGGTATATTCCTGAACAGGTAGGCATGACTGTAACTTAATCATATTTTTGGTATCGTGTAATAATTAAGGGTGTCTATTGGCGTCTACAGTGCAGGTTTCAAGACTTTGTGCTGCTACGGATAATTCCCTTTCGCGACACTTATTTCTGAATTGTATACAGCCAGACGGCATTTCATTAAATGGACATCAAATAGCATAGCATAGATGAATATTTCTCAAATTGTTTCTGCTCAACTGCGGAAGTACCTGCACTTACAGAACACTATAATAAAACAGCGCTACTAAGTGTGGTGCTTCTGGTCGTAAGTAAAATACTGGAAGTACTAAAACAAAAGAAAGTGTCATTTAAACTATCGCGTTTGTCTACGACATCTGGAGAGCATTCATGATTAATCACTTCATTTGCAAATGTCTGAGTTTAACAATATCGGTCACCGCACAAACTAAGTCTAAACACTTCCCTTTTATAATTCCGTACTTAGTACAGTCACCAAAGCTCCATGAATGGGGATATAAACTATTTCGACACCACGGTTGTAAAAAAAGAATCAGTTTAATGTTTTTTTTTTCGTAAATGTAAAGTAGAAGTATGCGTGGGAAAATGATTTAAGACGCAATTATTCAATGGATAAATGGAAGTTTCACAGGACTATATAATGTATAAAACCATTTAACCAGACATAGACGGCTATAAAGTTAAATCCTGCCTTCCTTGGGAACTTTGTAGAGACATTAAACACTCGTAAAATTATTGTTAAGTCTATTAATTGTCTTGATCATTCTACGTGTAAAAAATCCCGTTTCTGGAGTCGTGAGTGTTCACTGTATTTCTTCCATCGTATACATTGTACAAATAACTATTTTCTTGTTCCACTTTAGACCTTATCCCATTTTGTACCTAATTTTTTCTCCCATCATAACGTTATTGCGAGATTTTATTACCCAAGAAAGTAATACCAGATGGCTTTTGGCTATAGCTGCGTTTAGTAGTTTAGAAGTCGGCTTAGAGCTTTAGCTTTATATAAACGTTGTTTGCAAGGAATTAAAACAATTACCCACATTAAAGGACCCTAAAGATAACATTTTTATCACCACTTGTTACAGCCCTTAATCCCTGCACAGGGCTGTAGATGATAACATTATTTGTCATTTTACTTCACACGACTAATGTGCGGCTTACACAATAGGAATCGCTAAAAGAATAAAATAGCCTCAAATTGCCAAAGGGCCAGTTAGTATCCACTATCTTCTGAGTTTTTTCAACATTGACGGGCCTTAAAAAGGCTGCATTCAGCATTGAAGAATACGCAGACACTCTGTTTGTTTACGGATTCTGCAATGAGAGAGAGAGAGAGTACATAGTTTTCGTTTTAGTTGGTTTTCTGATCGACTGGTATCAAACGTACGAATATTTACGGGGATGTATCGACGCGTCGTGAAACTCGACATTTTGCAGCACAAAGAAGCGATTTGGACAGATTATGTATTCATCCACCTGAAGACGAAGAAGAAATACTAGATTAAGTTCCAAGAGATCCTCCAACCTCTACAAGAAGACGAAGAAGGAGAAGACATTACATTTGAAGTTCTAACAGATAATTATCAATCAGCCGAATATCTATCCCCAACTACTCATAATTCACATCACCTTCATTATTTCCAATAGTATATTTTTTTATTGAATACAGTGATATTTAATTTGAACAGGACTACAATACATCGGGTAATAAGCCTACCGGAAAAAACCAGGTTAAAAATTTCAAGTACACTACCTCACAGGTGGCATGGAAGCATGTGCACATTATGGAGAACACGACTTACCAAGTTTTTGAATTGCTTTGCTTTGTAATTCTTACGAAAACAGTAAATTAATCATTTTAGTTTATTATTATAGTGTCATGATCTACAATTTTTGTCTGACCTATTTTGATGTGTGAATCGGAACTTAATCGCGGTAATAATTAGAAGGTACAATACCTTTTTTGGTCCTATTTTATGATAAAACTTGCCTTTTGGCTGAAAAATGTAAATTAACCCCTGATGATTCCATATCGATGGGGACTTTTCACATTTCATTAATAATGGTGTTCCCAACATTCTTACTAAAAGTGGTTGCCGCGACTACTCCGTGACGTTTTAACCCTTCAAGTACACAACTCTAAAAATGTAGAAAGACGTAGAAAGTGTGAACCATCTTCAGAGTCAATTAAGGTCACATAGACTCACCTAATGATGTTTAATGCTAATCTAGCAAAAAAGTAATGATACAAAAAAATTTAAACCACTAGGAAATGGCGTAGTTACCTGAGACACAACGCGTTCATCTAAGTGATTTAATTTTGACCACAGGATCTAAAAAAAGTGGAGCATAAAGGTATCTACATATTTTAACCGAGACTGGTGTAAGTATATACATAGCCTTACGTAACCTGTGCAAATAGTAAGTATAGTATTGTGGTTTGACCTTCTGCTGATCAATAGGCGACCAAAGTCTGCAGAGGTTCTCGGAGGATTACTTCTTCTTCTTGGAGACAGATGTAAGACTTACATTACCTGTTTAAAAAGTAAGTAAAGTATTGTTATTTGACCATCACGAGGTGACCAAAGTCTGCAGAGACTCTCGGAGGTTTCCTTCTGAGGGTATACCCGGGTCCTCTGTTATAGACCTACTTGCGACGGTACACCGTGTGCTTTAAGTCGGTTCAATTTCGACATACCACTTCACTGTTATCTGTGGTGTGGGGGTTGCCCGTTGGTGTTACCACACAATAAAAAAGTAAGTATTCTGTTTTATAAATATTGTGTTATTAATCTTGCTATTTCAAATCGTATCGGGCTGTTTACAAGCGAATGTTTCAATTTAACATTTTATTTTTATTAACTTAACTACTTTTAGCGAGGACTTGCTTGTTAATGTTTTTAATGGTTTTAATATAGTCGCATATGTTTTTTCATTTCACCGTTTGCGCCGAAAATCTTCGAACGCCTATAACTTTTGCATTATTTTTTTTTTCTATTTGTGTTTGTTTGCTATTAAATTTATTTCATAACTACCTACTTAAGGAAATGTATCTAATTTTGTCACCGTTTTAAATAAATAAGAATTATCTAAATCTACTTTCACAATGAAGTGTAAGACTGTAACGTCTTTGGCTCTGGGAAGCACCACACCACAGAACAAAGCGATTATGTTAGAATCAAACCGATTAAAACCACAAGGTCTCTCCAACAACATACTGTCTATAATCATCTTTGGTTTCCAAATATTTTCATGGCGATTTGTCAGCAGTATCGTCTGTAGCGTAGCGTAGTAGCGTTACGGCACTTTTGATGATCTGCTAAGCTTTTTGTCAATACCAATTACTTTGAGAAGTGATATATAGAGCAGCGACTAAGTCACGAACCGCAGGTACAGGTCCTGGTCACCGTATCTGACAACAGAACTGTCTTAATTGTGGGTCTGTAGTGAGTTCTCCTCCAGTCCTGAGTCTATAAATATTTCGTCAGTAGCAGTACCGTATTCTCTAAAGAAAAGAATCGTCACCAGTTCTGATTTGATCGAGTTAAACCGAGCTCGCCGATGGAAGAACTCAGCTGGGGGGCAAATTCTAATAATTCTCTAATTTAGCATTACATAAAATTCACTCTATCACGATTGGTTACTAGATGTATCGCGTCACCTGAATTACATTAAATGACCAATCACGTCCACGTCTTTTTTTATGTATTGGAATATATGTATTGTTTTACAAATGTGTGATTTTGATGACGTTTCCTGCTTTATTATGCTGGAGAAGCTCTTGAGAAACTCGTACTTATTTTGATTTGACTACTTGGTTCAGTTTTCGACTGTCACTGGTTTGAATTTCGTTAAGTCCAAATAATTAAATGAACTAGTTGTGCAGTGTGTAGTGCATTGGCCTGGCTGCTTCTATCTATAATATGTATGTCTTCAAAGTAAAAAATTAATGAACGTATGTTTATTCATGTTCTAAAACCATGGTCTAAATGTCGTAGGATATTATTACCATTATAGTTTTACATCTTCATCTCCATCTGACGGGTATCCAGTGAAATGTACATTCGAATTTTGAATTGCTGTTTCAGAATTGCACATAGTAGGTATTTAGAAGTATTTTTTATTGCTTATCAACTTTTCAAAGACATGCGTCATTAACTGAAAGTAAAGCATATTGACCCTTGGCTGATATTCGACTTAATACTAATAAATACGTATTGTGCACCTTTATTTCCTTTGAATTAGTAGTAACTACTTACAGTTAATACCACAGCTGGGAATTCATAAAAAAAAGTGTAGATGAAACAATGTTAGGCTTCGCACATACAGAACATTTATTTTGTAATTCTGGTTCACAAAAATAATGTTTTTTTTTATATAATGGGGGCAAACGAGCAGACGGGTCACCTGATGGTAAGTCACAAGTGCGTTACCGGCCTTTGAGATAGGAGTACGTTCTATTCTTGAAGGTTTGAAGGTCGTATCGGTCCAGAAATACCACAGTCGACAATTTGTTCCAGAGATTGGTTGTGCGTGGCAAAAAAAATCTGGAGAACCGCACAGTGGTGGATTGCCAATTATCCACGTGATGGGGATGAAAGTTTTGTCGCGTTGAACGATGGCGAAACGTTGCGGCCGGTATAGTTATATAGTTGTTTTAAATCATTCAAACACGGACTGTTTCAATCACCATTATCATTTTAGCCACTGTTGAACATCCATTGCTGGAAATAGGCCTCTCTAAAAAAAAAAAACCCGCCGCATTGCTATTATACAATATTCTTAAGAGATAGTAACACATAATACGTGAAATTAAATAAATGGTATACCTACCGATACCTAAACGAACAACACCAATTAATTCACTAACAAACTTTCAATAAATTGGCATTAATAATTTAATTAATATCAAAGAAATATTCTGTGATATAACCTTCTTAGTGAGTTATTCAACGTTATTATAATATAAGTAATTTGTGTTGTAAATAAATTTCGCTTGCGATAATTAACAAAAAGGAATCTTAATAATTTCAATCAATCAATATTGTTATGGAGTATCTTTCGTTTGAAACCAGTTCTTGTGGTTAAAAATCAAATAGACAGTACCTCTGTTAATTTAGTTTTAAAGAACATTTACTGCTGTTGTACAATTGATGTAAGAATGTCTATAAAACAACTTTCTAATATTGTAACAAATAAAAACGCATTATCAAAACAGCAAACAATTTTCTAAGTGTAAACAATAGGCACCATACAACATGGCCTCACAAATAACTAACATATATACTATACTTATTATATGTAATAAGGATAAACTAAACTTACGTCCACAATTTAAAAAGAAATGCGAAAACATCTTCAGTTTCCATTATCACTGATGAACTTTTAAAGTACGATAAACGTTCCACCCTCATAGATTATAATATATTGTGTCGTTTCAACCTAAAGCCATATACATTCTGTACTACAGCCTTCCTCAATTAAACTTTTAAACGCGAGAGGCACTGATATAAAAAGCAAAATTAATAATTTTGAATAAACCCACGACGGTTAAAACGTAATCGAAAAAGGATAAAATAATTTAAAAACCCCTGACTTAACCAGATTATGTAACGAAAGATAATAAACGTAAAAAGTTTTTTATAATAGAGTTGATCTCTCGCGAAGTCGGTCATATAAACAATGGAGTATCAGTTTTCATAGCACTTCCTTACGTGCCTATTTGTTTCCCGAAGATACACTTAGATGTGGCAATAATAAATAACATATTCAACTACCTATGAACTTAATAAACAACCAAAGATGAGTAACTTGGGACTTACACTACAATAGACTGATTTCGTGTCATGGCTAGAGAGAAAAGAAAAATTGGATTCATACCCGTAGCAACACTAATTTAGTCACAAATGAAATGATAAGATTAGAACTGTTTATTACTATCTCGCATAAGATGTAACCTGTATAGATAATTATTAATAATAATAATTTATTAAATAAAATAGAAACAATTACATGGTATATAGGTACATTTAGTGTTGCAGTATAATATTTCTAATCAATTTATTGTTGTCATCTCGATTTTCTAATACGATGAATTGAAGTAGAAAAACAGCCTTACATTAATGACTATATTAAAAGTTACCGATGTCTAGATATGCTAGTTAGTGGTCTGAACTTTAACTTAATACATGCTTAACACATAATGATCGCACAGCATTGTATATTACGCTGTTATGTCTACGGCAATGTAATCATTATATCAAACTCGTAAAGACTGTAATGGCATAGTATAATGGTATGCAGACAATCAACTGATGGTGTCAAAGAGTAGCTTCGTGAAGAACGTGGGTATGGCTATAAAGAGCCGTACAAGCTTTCACATAAAGGTCTAATAATCAAATGTTTTGCCTCTATTGGGAGTTTCTCCTTATTACATATATAACTTAATTTTTTGCCTTTTTTTATACAACTGAATTCCCAGATAAGCACACGGCCTGCCTGGTGCAAAGTTTTTACTGAGACCAATAAACTCAAAAATTCTAGACACGGAAGAGCGGTACAGCCGCAATCTTCTCTAGTGTAACGGTATTACCTTCAGTCTCTTTCCAGTTTTACCTCCTGTAACATTTATACGTAAAGCAATACCTTGCTATTCATTCAAGAATATTCAACAAGATAAATGAAAGTTATATCGTTCAAGAGGATTTTTAAGGTTGTGATAAATATATTCGTGAACCGATCACGGATTCTCTCCATGTACCCAAAGGTTATGGTATTTCATAAGATAAAAAACGTGACTGTCTGAAAACTGAAACTGAAAATTAAGGAATCTAAACGACGCGTCGTTTAGATTACTTACTTTTGGGTAGTAAAGAAACCACGTATTACATCCAAGCAGACAGTCACGTTTTTTATCTTATGGGATACCATGACCTTTGGGTACATGGAGAGAATCCGTGATTGGTTCTATTTTTGAGCACAATAGGCTAAAAAACATAGTCATCAATATTATTTATTAGAGACTTCAACACAAATAAATATGTTGGTAAACGTTTACGTTTTATTTTCAAAATGTGGAAACGTGATGCATCTTCTTTGTTTACCCCAAACTTTTTGTGTGTTTTACGATCTTAAACCATTAATTACTTTTACTAATCCTGCATCCCTAGATGGGGCAATAGGTGCCCACAATAACTCTCCATTCCAGTCAGTCTTGAAGTTCTCCCTTGGTTTTGCTCCACGTTTTTCCAATTACAATTTTTAAGACATTAAAAGGCTGATGGCACTAGTATTACCTAGCTTCTTTGGGCTCCATCACCACTGATATCAGTGGTGATGGAGCCCTTCTTCGGGCCGGTCACCCACCTACGTGAGTGGTTGTCATGCGATTTAGGATCGTAATAGCCTTGTCTGTCTACGATGCCTCCGCTGCCATTCCACGCGAACTGGTCAAGTGGACTAAATATAATTATAATAATGCTAATGCTTTTGAAACAGATTATTATAGATAACCTAATAATAATTTACAAGCCATATCTACAGTATATGCAACAAAGATTTAGTGTGGCCTGAAACTGCTACCGATTGTACACTGATTTTGAAATTTTTATTTGTTACAAGACAGACAGACTCTCCTCGACTGTACAGAAATTCATTTCTTTGGCACCTAACATAAAAATTTTGGAAAAAACGTCTCTCCGCCTTCTTGGATCCCCGGTCTTGGAAGATGGTTTTCAATCATTCATACAGGACAAAATTGAAAATTTTGGTGATTTTTTGGATCGTTTACATAAAATTAATCTCCATTCAGCTTTTACTATACTCCGTTTTTGCCTTTTCATTCCCAAATTTACGCATGCACTTCGTTCATCGCAACTTTAGAAACATTTAACACTTTTAGAAAAAAATTACAAAATTAGGCAAAATTTTGAATGTGGCTTTGAACGTCTGAGCAGGCTCAGTCGAACCCCAAGTCGAATCGCTAAGGTGCTGGGATCCACCAGTTCGTTTGGGTGTCTCGGTTTTTGCAAAATTTCAGATTCCAGCATTTTTGTCTTCGGCACAGAAGAGTTAACCAGGAAAATTCTAACAAACACACTGGTTAATTCTGAAGTGTCCTGCAAGACCGATGCCATGAATGCTTGGCGGGTAGCTTGTCCCAATACTCTTTTACTTGTTAATCCATTCTCTCAGAGGCAATGGGACGCGCCACTATGCACTTTAAGAAGGAATCTTTTAATTAACAGCTCATCCAATGTTGCAGAACGCGCTCGTTTGTTGGCTGTGGAAAAATGGGAATCAGGCCTATGGATTCAGCCACTTCCATCGTCCAACATAGACACCTTGTTGGACGATAACACATTCCAAATTGCCACTTGCCTTTGTTTAGGAGCTCCTTGTATTTCTCCGCATCTTTGTCTCTGCGGAGGAGCTATGATAGTCTCGTACATCATTTTCATTCTTTAGTCAAATTTACTCATTCTGCATCTTAATAGCAATAACTTCGTATTTACATTAGATAAAATGATGTTTACAATTTTGTAACTATATTAACTGCGCATATCTTTTAAATAGTTTGGCTACTTAGATTTTCATACTTTTTTTATGAAAGAGTCTTAAACTTTGTGAAAATTATTTTTTATTATGTTTTAGACACAAAGTTTCGATGCTAACTGTTCTAAATACAGATTGTATCTGAAAATGAAAAACTTATGACACATGCAGCATGCAGTTATAAAAAGTTTTTTTTTAACTATCCGTTTACAAGCTATGACCGTTTGAGTTTGCAGGTATTTTTACATTCGTTTCTCATATAATCTCAGATCGGAATGTGTAAAGTTAAAGATTTTCTATAGTACATTTTGGAACTATATGAGTTATTGAGAAAATCCAAAACTATTGAACATTCCTACAAATCAACTGCACATCAAAGTTTTTATTCAAATACATGGGGGAAAGTACAGTTTTTCGAATGAAAGGTACATTCTATACCACTGACAACCTGTATACAAAATTTTATGACGATAGGTTTAGTACACACAAACACACAACAAATAAACATACTCACTTTCACATTTATATTACTAACTAGCAGAGCCCCGCAATTTCACCCGCGTAAGTCCCGATCCCGAGGGAATATCGGGATAAAAAGTAGCCTATGCCTTATTCCAGGTCTCCAGCTATCTACATACCAAGTTTCATCGCAATCGGTTCAGTGGTTTTTGCGTGAAAGAGTAACAAACATCCATACATCCATCCATCCACCCATCCATCTATCCAAACTTTCACATTTATAATATTGGTGGGATTAGTAGCTGTTGCCCGCGACTTCATTTGCGTGGAAACTTTGGTGAAATCTAACTCACGGGAAGCTTACATTTTACCGTATCCCGGTAATATGTGTTATCATTATTCCAATTCTCTGTGCCAAATTTCATACAAATCTGTTCTGCCTTTGTTGCGTGAAAGAATAACAAACATTCATCCATGCATTCATCCATCTATCCATCCATCCTCACAATTTTCACCTTTATAAAATTAGTAGGGATTACTACAGCTGTATTGTATGAATTTCTGAATTTGAAATTGCCGACAGGCAATTTTTTTTAAATTTAAAATTTGTAGATTAACAAATCTAAGATAAAGGGATATGCCCACTCATGGCTTTTCTTTGCCCAGCAATGTGGTAAATACCAAAAAAATACTCATTTTGTAACTAACTTATTGCTATTACTAAGAAGTTCCCAAAACTACGAGGCCTAAAGTCAATAAAAATAAAATCCTCAATCAATCAATGCATTATTTGGCATTTCCGTTGAGAAAGTGAGGGTATTTCGCCTTAAAAATCGATACACATAAATGCGGTTATGAAAACCTATTCTTTTTTAATACTTGTCTTGGTGTCCTTTTTTATCGTTAAGTATTTTGTTCAGAATTAACAATAAAAAATAACGACTATTTATGGACTACTAGAATCAGAAACATATATACGTAAAAAAATAACTTTTCTGTGTTTTAAATAATTAAATCGCTCTAATACCGCCACCTCTACGTCTAAATGTTCAACTATGACATTTTGCAATAGCATTTCGTTTCTAGCTGTGGCTGTGCGGTTATGACTCGTTATCTTATCTACATTTTTTTATAACTGATATATATCCGACGATTTTAATTACTATAATGGAATCTGAAACCTCACCCGATAACGACTTTCGCTATACATTGAACCCACCCACCATAACAACACCGACTTACTCATGGAGACCGTACCTGTATCAGAAAGACCTGGCACGACTAAGGAACCATAAATAAATTGGTATATGGTAGAATAGCTAGTAAAGCAAACAAAACCATAAATCAATACAGTGGATTAGTGTCATCATTTGTGTAAAAGAATCCCCTGGTTGATTTTCTTGGTGAGTTAGAGTGGAATAGAATACAATAATCTTTAAACGATTCGGTGTTTTTGACTGTCATAGATAGGTTTTAAGTATGTGTGTAATTGTGTTTTAAATACATTATAAAATATACGTCTTACGCTCTACACTTCTTCGTTTCAAATGATATGTTACTTTCATACTTATCTTGTCACATACATACTTGTCTTTACATATGAACTTAGATCAAATTAACTTTTGCCTGTGAAAGTGTTAAGGTCCACGTACTGGCATCTTTATTGAGCACTTTGATATAATTAGTAATAATAAAGTAACTATTATCATTGATTGCAGTCGCCTTAATGCTGATGAACAAATTATCCAAGTTACAATGTTACTAGGAAGACGACGCTACTATTCTAATAGCTCGTTGTAAAACAGAACTTATTCCAGTAGCTGTTGGCTCGCAATCGGGTGAATCACAGCCGTTTTAACCACGTTTGTAATAAGAAATATAGCGGCATGATATCATTAAAACATAAAAGCAAAGCCTGGTGGCTGCTGGCGTTGAAGTATGAATACCGGAGGAATATTATAGCAATAAACGGAGTGTACCTCATGTAGCGTGATGTAGGATTTCTAGGTACCAAGTTACTACGCTTGTCTTCGGTATAACGCAGTGTACGGGTTAGTAAGGTGATAAGGCCTACTAGTTGCAGCTGCAGTTGCTTTCGGTAAAAATAGTTCGCTAAGTAATAAGGATAGGTTTATTAGTTTGACAGCTCGTAAATATCAACACTTCATTGACCGCTCTACACCTTTACTGCCATTTTTCTTAAATTTGTCGTCAACAGGAACATTTATTTCCTCCAGCCCCTCTACTTATTATGTTTATGTCTTCTGTTTTCATTTCACCGAGGAGCAACTTGATAAGCTCCAGTGTCTGTCAAAGAAACCAAACTTCATGACACATTAATGTTTCTTAGGTCTACAAAAAAATTTGGAGCAGAATCCCAATAGTGCATAACAGATATAAGTACGAATACTATCACTAATTAGCTACCTAGCGTCTAGCCAGTATTAATGACCTATCGTATAATTTTCATGAAAAAAAATGTGTCGCACGACTTTAACACAGGAATATTTCTTTTCAAGTAGGTATTGTATTTAAATGGTAATAGTCGTTCATCTGTTTTTCACATAAACTTACGTTAGTTTATTTATGGTTTTTCATGAAATACTTATCTAATGGATGCTACGCAGAATTGGTAATCTACAATTTATTATACGTGTGTAAACACTATCTTACCTTATCTTATCGATCGCGAAGTGTTGCAAAGGTATATTGAAACAATTCTATTACATTTTTCACAACTTTTAAATTACTTTCTCAATATCGCTCCTGCAAATTGTGTACAGTAATAAGCATTTCAAGTACTTAGTCTGCGCACTGTTAGAGCTTAGAAGTAATTTGTGTTACGTAAAGTGAGAGCTGCACGAATCCACTTTGAGCTATTATTGAGTAAATAATAGTACTTAAATAAAATAATAATGTCTAGACTTCAAATAACGATGGCTTGGACACAATGTGACAGCATATCATCCGAGAGTTGACGCAATACATATATATTTATATATTTTTTATCGTTTTGCTGTCATTATACATTGATGTCTAATACGCACTAAATACCCTCTTTGGAAAGTAAGATTTTGATGTTTTCTTATGGATCCTATAATCATATCTTTATCAAATTTATTATATTGGACCATTTTTAACAAAAGAAGAATGATAGAAAATCGATATTGATAAAGAGTTATCGCTGAACATACATTAAATAATCATAGGAATTTTTCGTGAATTAAAGGTCCATTTCTTTAGGTAAATTGAATAAAAAAAAGTTTAAAAGTAAAATTTCGATAAAACACCTCTACCGCTCGATATGATTCACTGAGCGCTAAAACATCGCCGTTATAAAAACCTACAATATCTCGTTAAAAACTTACGATGATGACAATCGAAACCTACCAAAACGAAAAAATAGCAACTACCTGGTATCGAGAGTGATTTTTTTAAGATTACACAACACAATAGACCTTTATATATCAATGAAGAATAATGAAAATCGAATTGATTCTTCTAAAGTGCCAAAGTATTATATAATGCTAAATTATGAACAAGAACATTACTATAATTTAAGTTAACGCCTTTCTATTTAAGGCTGTGGGCTCACTAGTCGTACTAAATGTCTTCGGATAATATGGTATGTGATGGTAATTGTGTAATAGTTAATCGGTTTACTTAATGGTAATTTATCTGTTGAGTGTTTGCTGTAATACTGCCTACTAGTTTAAGATCGTTGAAAACTATAGCAACCGTACTAAACATATGTCTTACTTGCCACCGTCAAACACTATAGGTACTTACTGGATCACCTCATGCTCATACTATAGAATAGTTTTATTTTGAAAAACAAGTGACAATACTTTGCGATGAATAATGTATACCGTGTAAATAACACAAGCAACGAACATCCAATAAACATATATTATCCCCGAAAGACAGTTAGTCTGAATAGGTAGTGACGGTGAACGCAACCCTGCGCTTTGTTTTCGACCATCAGTGATTGTTAGTTGCAGCTAAAAGAAAACAAGAGAAGCTTTGCATTGTCAAGTGTGACCTTAGCCTAAATCAATTAATTTATACAACGGCGCCGGCGCTGGTAGCACTCACTAATAAGTATAATAAAATGTTTGATTATATACTTGTAATAAAATACTACACTGGATATTATGGCAGAAAATTAAAAAAAAAAATCTTAGTACCTACACTAATAATTGGTTTCTTGTCAATACAGGGAAACACCTTGTAAATCGAAGTGCGATAAAAGAGTTATTAGCAAACTTTTTTATAGTACAAGCAAATTAATACGGAAGCATAAAAAAACAATTGATGGGTATATAAATTATAAATGTGAAAGTAGTAGTATATATTACACATATAATTGAAATTGTAAAACAATTATAAGTTTAGTTCAGTTTTATCTAAATTTTCAAGGCTGTTTGTCGCTTCACCTATCGATAGATATACATTTTTAGTTATGGGTTACGAAGTAACTATTATCTTATCTGTGGTATGGGCAGCGGCGAATTTACACATTTGCCGCCAGTAGGCTATTAAAATTTTGCCGCCCCTACCGGTCGGTCTATCTAATTCAATACCCTAGGACAAGACATAAAAAATAAAGTAGGCCCCAAATTGGCCGTCCCTAAAATATGCCGCACTAGGCTTCAGCCTACTCAGCCTACTGGTAAATCCGCTACTGGGTATGGGTACGTAAATACTACACGACGTAAGCCGCACACATTATACTCAGGTATTCTCCTTAACTCCTCTAAATTATCTTAATTGCCTATTACTGTAGTGGTTAGTGGTCCTAACTGCCGAGCCAGAGGTCGTGGGTTCGATTCCCACTTAGGGCAAAAAATTGAATAATGTCATTTGTTCTGTGCCTGGGTGTAATTTATCTACAATGTATTTGTGTACCCATATTTATTAATAGAGGGAAATTTATTATATAATTACATCCGACACCGGTATAGTCAAACATTCAAATTTTCGAAATTACTTAACAGATTCCAAATAATACAAAAAAATAACATGAAGTAGGGCAAGTACCCTATCACGATACAGTAAATGATGTGGATCTCCGAGACAGTTTCTCTAGTTGGTATTTTGCCTTGAAACTTTTAGACAAATCGTACATCTGCGGTTAAAAATGATTTTGCAAGAAGAAGTACCAGCAATACATGCAATTTTTTTGGAAGAAATAAACGTAATGAAACTTTAGGCGCTAATAACTCGTTTAGATCATATCTTACTTTGTATTTTAATATGTATGTTCTATTATAAAAATGAATTATGTGTTCATAAGTTTTTGGTACACCTTTCTTTTGGCAATTAACATATCACAAAGATATAATCTTGTTTTCCTCTTTCTTCAAACTGATGAAATCTAAGCTAAACAAATTGCTTTAAGAAAATATGAATTATCATCATGTTTTCTACCCGTAACAGTACTTTATTAGAATAAACCCTGATCTAGTAACACCTTCAAGGCGCTGGATTTAAAGGTTTCATTTGCACTGAGATCTAACCGCTAACTAAGAGATAAAAAAAAGGGCATGTTGCTTGGCTATCTCTTCAAGATCCCTTTAAACTGTGATTCGTAATGAATACTTACAATATAGTTCTCGCCGGGCACGGCTGCTTCGAAAAGTACCTGCACTCGGTCGCTAGGAGGGAATTGAGTGTGACTGCAGTGAGGACTCGGCTCAACATACGCTGGCGGTTTCCCCAGTTGAGCGGCGCAGCGTCGGGCTCTCACTGCAGTCATCGGAGAGGATCTGTCGCTACCGGCCGTCATACGCTCCATGGCCGGTAACGACAGGAATTTTACCGCGGTGCAACCTTCTGTGAGGAAGTCATCTGGCAGAAGGAGGCGGCGGAAAGGGTCCGGGAGGACGACCTCCACTCGGACTCTATTCGCCGCCGGCGAACCAGGCGGCGGAGGCGCGCTTTCCAGCGCCTCATGCCACCCTGAATGTGGCCGCGGGTGGACAGGACGGGATTTCCCCTCCACTCGCTATAGAGGCCCCCCGCGAGGAGGCGGCGTCTGCGTGTGCCTAGACGTTGCCTAATTGAGAGGTTTTCCCCGGAGGTGGTGGCCGCGCTTTTGCGAGCTGGTGCCAGGGAAGTCCGGATGTCTTAATAGAAGTTCCCGGATCCGGTAAGCTGTTCCGGATGTTAATACGTAATACATATTCAAAGGTAAAAGTATTGCCTCTCCAGGAACAAAAAGAAGCTTTGGTTTTTGGTGGTTTGATTCCTCATGGTCACCCCGTTATTTTTTGACTAAACGCCTTATGTAATGTATACGTAATGTATGAAATAAAAAACAGACTTATGGATGACTACAGTCATCCATAAGTCTGTTTTTTATTTCATACATTACAACTTTAGACTAGGCAGGTTTTTTAATTTAGAGAAAACGAAAATTATTTCCTATTTATTTCATTTAAGCTGCACTTGTGACTCTTGAGTTGCAAATGTGTGTGACCCGTCTGCTTATTTGCCCCTATACAATTAAAAAAATCCCTTGTCTAAATTTTTTTAGCTTAGCTGAAAAAAAAGACAACAAAGGTCATGCGAGCATCAACTTAATTTTATTTAAAGTATCCCAGGAGAGAACATAGGCATTTTTTTCCTCTGTAAGTCACTAAAAATAATGTATAGAATAAGTAATGCCACAACCAGTTGTTCATGAGTGTGAGAAGGGAACAACCCTAATGACTAACAAATAACATGCAACGATGAATACCATAAAATATTTATCCACAAGCCAAAGATATTTATCCACGTAGGCAGTGGCCTAAAATTTTAACAAGTAACAGAATTATACAAACAACGATTTTAGTTTAGAGAGATTGCAGCAAAAATAGTAGGGAAACAAAACTGTTTAGAAAGCTGAAATTGTAAGAATGATAAATGATATTATGCAAATCAGTTTTTACGTAGTCGTAGCTAAAACTCTCAGGTGATGGGAAAATTGGACAAATGTTATTAGGCTAAAATCTCATCAATCAGTTATATAGTTATATATTTAGATATCTATATTTTTCTTAAGCGACGCATCTTTGATGGGATACCCTGAATGCATGAATGAACTGTTTAGTTTTCTAGTATGTTAAAGTTGAAATTTTCAACTTTATTGCACTATGCACATACTGGTTTCAACGACGCCGACGTGGTGACATTAAGCATAGAAGTCTTGATCAAAATTTTCAGTAAAGAAGCTTTTCATTAAGTAGATAATTTTAACTTTAAATTCCACTAGTCTATTCTATACAAATATATCTGGTAGACATCATTGAAACAGCCGATTTTATTTAACCCCTAATGATTTTTGTGAGATGGTGTAATATTATTTATGTGGTGTATCTGCAGTAAAGAAGGTTTTGCAATTTAGCAATCTAATTCTTATGAATTATCTCTTTATTATGAATTAATTATTACAAATTACTTAGTTGTACATAAACTTTTTTATATCATATGAACTAGGTACTTTAAACCCATTGTCTTACCCTAAGAAATATTATCATTGCAGGATAATAGGTAGATATACTACCCAGTTTTCTCTTATGGTTAGCACTAGCTCATGACTTCCGTGCCGCCCTGTCTTACAAGCTTTTTTGTTAAAATAAGCAAACTGACTCCATTCAGAAGCAAACAACCTCCTGTACAATGTTAAACTTAAAAAAAACATGTATCAACAGCCTTAAAACAGGAGGCCAAAGCGGCAAGCAAACAAAGAAGTTAAAAAAGTAAATTTACTAAATTTTGAGCCATTCTAATAACAGTATACTTTGATAATTTACATATCGAAAAGTAAACTAGAACTTGAAGGTCAGGTTCAAGTTGACTTTTTTAAATATCTGTTTGCGAGGAAGGTTGTGAGGAAGAAATTAATAGTGCCTTACTACTTTCAATTAACTATTTGAAAGGAGTAATCAATATTCAATACAAATAAATAAAATGAAAGTGTCTGTTTGTAATGTTAAAATAAGAGGTTTTTTTTAAGCTTATACAGTTATTTGTACAATACCCTTCCCTAGAAATCAGTTTTGTAATTTTTTACCTTTCTGTCCGTCTGTCTGTCTGCTTGTTTAGGGAACATCAATCTCCGGAACGGGTGGGCCGATTACCACGGGACTTTCACTGACAGATAGCTGGTGTTATAAGGAGAAACGTAGGCTACTTTTATTTTGGAAAAAGAGCTAGGGTTCCATCCAAAATATATAAATATGTACACGTTTTTCTAGATAATATCATGGAACGCGAAAGTTTAAAAGTTAAAGAATGTATAATTTACATTCTTTAACTTTTAAACTTTCGCGTCTATATCGGAACAACTTGCTAAAGTATTAAATACTTTGACAAGTTGATCCGATATAGATTAAGTAGATACTAAGCGCTTGTCTCGTGCGTGCTCCTCGTGGCCGATCATTTGCAAATGCCTCTCCCAGCAATAGGTAGCAAGTCGAAGATATTTACTGATGTAGTAAATTGTCATATAACATGACCACTTCGTCAGTTCCTTGTCAGAACCGATATTCCTATGCTGATTAAAGCTGTTATTTCCATCAGCAATGTTCATTATGTTAAATATTTAAATATTTCATTGCGATATCGAACCTCTTTGAAACATTGTGACATTAATATTTAAAACTTATATTTAATTAACCCGATATCCTTATATTTAATAAGGCTATTAAAAATGTATTTATAAACTTATAAACGGGTTCCACCAGTTCAAAAAAAAAATAAAGAAAAATTCTCATTAGCATTTTTTAGAGCATAAATTATTATCTGACTAGGATGAAGATTTTTTTGCTCTGTTTTAAACTAATACAACCGGATGTGGGAAGACGAGATAAGTCGATAGCAGGAAAACTATGGACAAGGAAAGCTTTAAACCGAGTAGAGTGGAAAAAAATGAGGAGGCGAATGTTGGGCAAACAGACGAAGTTGTCGATGTCATCGACTCAGCAGAGTCGTTAACTTAAGTTTGTTATTTGTAAATATTCTTTTTGCGTCTGAATAAAAGCTATTATTATAAACTAATACAAATATCTAAAACATACATGCAATTAATCACACGTACTAAAACACTGTAAGAACCTATGTACTTTCCACATTTTACTGCAAATAAAGATATTCTATTCTATTCTATAACATAAAACTGAAAGTTTCCTAATTGTGTGTAAATGTGTTTAGCATTAAATTACAGTTCTTTAACACAATACTATTTGGTTTTTGCATTTATAATTAAAAAGATTTCAATGCCAACATAAATACTTATGAAACACCCATAGTAAAAAGCAATCAATCTCACTGTGACATACACTGAGGCTTTAAATATCACTAAAACGGAAAACCCATACCTGTCTATTTCTATACTGCGAATCAAAATGCATCAAACTTAGGGCTGCCATGCGTCAGGGCTTCCCCAGATTTGTCCCAGTTTAGAGACCGTCCGGGGAGCGTCCGGGCGGGGTTATCAAAAAGTGTCCGGGCAAAACCCGGACACTCTGTGCCAGGGGACAATTATAAATGTTAGATGAACCGTTAACAAGCTAAAAATTTAAATGGCATCGGCGTTTTTTTAAGGTGTCCGGGAAAGAATCTCGATTTCACCCATGTGTCCGGACATTTTTAAGTTTTTGTCCGGAGTCGGCAATTTAAGTGATGGCAGGCCTACTCAAACTAATTTATACTTAGTTGATAGTACATAAACTTTCCAATGTATCAATCCCCTTGAGTCATAATTTTAACCACAATTATTCTAACGAGTGGTTACTTTAGAAAAATAGACTACTAAATAATTCGGATATGTGTCTATGGTAGTCAATAAAGAAATATTTTAATAGGATATGCCTTTGCAATGTACCTACTCATATTGTGTACTCTTTCGACTTTTGCTTCTAACACCTCTGAGTCCCACTTACATACAAAACTAAACATATAATAACGTTATTGACACCTAAACCATATCAAAAGTGTGTTAAAACATCAAATGAGATCAAATCAACAGCAGTAAGTTAATTACCGACACAAATAGCGTTTTCATTAACTAATATGTATTTTGTAGTCACAACACAAATTACTGGATAACACCATCTCATCATGATCTTTGCGATAACGTCTATTGCGATAGTTGCGATTGTATCAACACTGATCGGCCATTCATTTGTCGGTTCACTTTCATTTCGGCTCCATTAGTTTCAATTACGATAATATTAGCTTAGTTCGTTTTATTTGTTAAACGATGTGTGTCAAGACAAGTCGAGAAATTGTTATGTATATTTGCTGTACAGGTTCTGAGAACAAAGACTTTAATTAAGGACTTATAACGATACATTTATCTATAAGTACAACCATCTATCTTTACTACAATTAAATCATGCAAGTAGAAAATTTCATCACCTATTTTTGCATCCACGAATTAGTTTTTTAAGAAAGTTGATAGTGGTTGATAGAGACTGGACTCCGGGACAGGTAAGCATCGTTTGTAAATTCTGTCACTATATACCTACTAAGTATATCTATAATATTACATATTTATGGTTGTTTCGATACGTCGAGGTCAAGTTATTTAGCTCGTGATAGAATTAAATCGCTCGTAAAACAAGCTTTGAAAAAAAACGGGTTATTTTACATCTCATTACAGAAATTTTTAGGGGTATTGTTCTCAAGCAGGAATCTGCTTTAATCTTCGCGGTAATGTATACAAGCGTTTTTATTTAGAGTGCATAACCTTGAAATAAATTGACGACAATGACGGGTGGACGGACTTCCTACACCCCTGTTCTTACTCGTGTGTGCCTTATTAGTCTCCTCATATCTCTCTCTCTCTCTCTCTCCTCGCGGGACTCAAATGACCATACTCATCATCAGACTGTGGTACTGGCTAACTGCGATCTTCTGTAGGTTGGAATGGAAGTACTTCATCAATCCCTAGCTACACCTTCTAAAGTTCTTTTCTACTGGCCTAATAACTATAAAACATGAATGTGATCACTACGGAACAACCATTGTAGACACCACTTATTACTTGCACTTATCAACCTGCAATTGTAGCATTAGAAAGCTCTTATAGAGAGCAATGATATGAGCGAACAGCTTCCTTAAGAGCGGAACTGTACAGAAATTAAAATGGTAGGTATTAGGTAAAACCACGAGGCACAGCTAGTAGCAATTGTTGATTTTACCCTTATTATCAGGGTATACACATACAATAAACTTGAAGAGATTTTTCGGCTGAACCCGGGCACTGATCCCGGTCACTGGTCCCTGGCACCATCAGTCGGAAAAATGTAATATAGTAATATTATTGCAATTAATATTATAGTCCGAACACTAAAAGAATTGGAAAGAGCGGAGCGCTTTCTTGATCTGTGGGCACTTGATGCTTACTTCTTTGTTCGATAATAATTTTAGAAGCGACAAAGAGGCTACGTTAAATCATGTAGATACAGATTCAAGAATATTCAAGTGTCCTGCTAATCAAGATCAAGCCTTTAAATTAGCTTAAGTACTTCTTTAAAACAGCCTCAACATTAATCAAAGTGAAACAAATTCACACTGACTTTTGTTTATATAAGCCTTTTGAAAGTCACACTCCTTGAAAATTAATTAACATTACGCAATAAACTTCATGAAACACGTTCTTTCCAAGGTATATTTTAAATTTTATAAACACAATTTGTCTGTAAAGATGTAAATTGGATTTACTTATAAAGTTATGAATACTGAAAGGTACTGGAGAGTTTAAAAATAAATTTACCTAAATGCTTGTAATAAACCCGGATTTTTTTTTTCTTTTATTGTGGGAGAGCCATGCTTCGGCACGTATGGGCCGGCTAGATTCCGCTCGATACCACGGCCTCACAGAAAACCGGCAGTGAAGCAATGCTTGCAATGCATTTCGCCGCGTGAGTGAGGTTACCGGAGGCCCTAACCCTTCCCTCTCCCTTATTCCCGTCCTTCCCCTCTCCCCCCTCTTCCCTCTTCCCACTCGCCCTTTAAGGTGGGAGTAGGAGAAGAGGGGGAGGGGTCCCCCTCTTCGCCTACTCCCACCTTAAAGGGCGGCAACGCACTTGTGACTCTCAAGTTGCCCATGGGCGGCGGTCGTCATTTACCATCAGGTGACCCGTCTGCTCGTTTGCCCCAAAAAACATATAAAAATAAAAAAATAAGTATTAATATTTACTAATTCAAAAGGATTATTTTAGTTTATTAAAATAGCTTATTAGTACAAAAGTTTATTTTATTATTACTTTTATGGTCCATTTCAGCTATTTATTATCTCATTTTAATAAAAAGAATACAGTTTAGATAATAATTTCAAAGCTATTATACATAATTAATTATTATTAATTACATAATTACATTTTGGGTAAATTATTATGAAAAAATAGTTCGTATAAACCAAAGAGTATACAGACACTACGATAAAAGAGTTGGGACTCTTATACTAAAAACGATGTATGAAACGGGAGCAACTTTAATTTACCAACACAAAAACTAAAATTTTATAGGGTGCTAAAAAATTATGTCAACTTTTAGGAAATTAAAAGGGTTGTCCATCCTAATAATAGAATTGTCGACATATCCACAGATTAAAAATAACCATCAGCAGTTTCGTTAAAATAATCTAAGATGACTTTTGTAGCAGTAATAGGTAAATAAAACCAAAAAAAAAAAGTTTATTCAAAATGCAATATCTTTATTTCATAAAGTAGTGCTTTATGTTTATTATTAGGATTAACAGTAATTAAACTAAATTCGGGATATAAAACTACGGAAACTGAAAATAAGGAAAAATGTATAATTTTACGAAATACAAAATACTTGAAAATGATAGATGAACGCCCTACCAGGAGCGGTGCAGTTGTAGAGATATCATCTCGAATAGTTCCTCAGAGCATGGTTTTAAAATATGATTGCAAAAACTATAATTATGATCAGTTTGAAAAAAGGCTTTTGGTTCTGCAACAAAATAGGTAGTTTTTAGTTTACCATGTCTCTGATAAAGAACCCATCATCATCAGACTCCTTAGACAGCAGTATTATTAGAGACTGTTAGCAAATTGTACTAACCTTTCTTTGTCTAAAGGAAGTTTTGAAATAAATAGACGTTTTCCACTTTGAGTTCGCCCAGATGCAATACAATATTAAGATAAAAAATTCAAAACAGTTCAAATAAAATTGTACAATTGTCTGTCAAAAACTGCTTTGACTGTCAATGTCAATTGACAATTTAATTGTCAATGTCAATTGGCAATTAAACAGATGAAAAGAGACAGGTGATAGGAGAGACTATATGAGTAGGCAGGATAGAAATATCCATCATATTTTTTTAACCCGTTTCATACATTTGTTTTTTGTATGGGAGTTGGCTGGTATAAACTATAAATGAACGAGTATGACATGTACTACCGAAGGCCACGAGAGTATGGCATGCTCTAAATGCTTTGATAAGTTGAAGTCCCTAAAACCTTGCATAAGATTGGCAGTGGCGAATTTTCCCAATGAGAAAATGCGTATTTCAATTGATAACTGGCCGCAACGTTTAAAGGATTGTATTATGTATGGGAGTTGCGCAAGGCTGGTATAAACTATAAATGAACGAGTATGACAAGTACTACTGAAGGCCACGTGCGGCTTGCACGTGGCGCTGCAAGATCTATATATAAATATACAACGAATATAACTCCATCTGGTTAAGAAAAGGCGAACTAAAAGTTCTCACATTATTTAGAATTTACATACAACCTTTTCTAGACGACCCGGCAGAAATAGTCTGAAAAAACAATTAGTATCATCCGAAAATGTTCCTTTCATGTTGGAGGGACATCACATTCCGTTTATACAACGTTGTAACAACGATGTGATTGGAATCAACATTCACGGAGCAGGGATCACATCATTCACTCGAACAACTATGAGCACAGACCAAGAAACAACAGCACTCTGTCATTTTTAACCCCTGACGTATGTCTGTATATCTGTGTGTCTATCTGTGGCATCGTAGCTCCCAAACGGATAATTCGATTTGAAGGTGATTTTGATCGAGAATGTTCTTAGATATAATTCAAGAAAACCTGTTTAGCCGTTCGAAGATCATCAACTCTTTTGTAATCGTTGAAGGGATTTTTTAATAATTCCGAACAAGCCAGAATAAATACGAAATCCTTGCTTCTTTAATAAATGTAAGATTTTAGACTTTTGTGATTTTCTTTATTGACATTATGTATTTCAAATTCAATAAAACATTTACACTTCTCATAATACACATACCTATAAGTAAGTAGCACTATTAACATTAAAAAATTACTTGGAAAAAAATCGACAAAACATAGTTTGAATGTACAACGTAGAAAAACACATTGAAAATGCTGATTTGCGTAATTTAAGGCTGAAATCCATCTCAGTAATGATCTAACTACTATATTTTAAAACACCTAATTGATACAATAACTACCTAGTTGTTTGTAGGTAAGCTTACTATTATAAAATATAATAAATATATGGAAGTAAAATACACAAAATAAGAACCTTTTACTAGAAAATTAAGTTTCTAAATTTCAACATCCGTATAAAACCTGCTTCTAAAACTGGTGAAGTTAAGTTTCAGGGGATGAACAAACTAAACTTGAGCTTTGTATCTGATAGAAGTGAATAAGCGCAGTAGGAGCACAGAGCAATGGTGACGATGCTGAAAATGAGACTACAAAACCAGATGCAACCTGGTTCAACACATAAAGGCCTAGTATCCACAGGGATAGCTTGTAACCGTCGTTGCATTTTTGAAATTCGAATTCTGAAAAAAAAAAGTTGTATACTATAAATTTTTATTTTTTTAAATTGATTTGTTTTTTGCAAAGATATTTGAAGGAAGTCATTTAAGGATTACTGTATATCTGTCTTAAATGACAGAAATAAACTACTGTAAGTGTAGTTAAGGATTACTTAAATAATTACTACAGTTAATGAGTCTTAAAGGTTGCGATATTACAATACCAACTTAAAAAAATATATTTTCAAGCCAAAAAATCTATTTTAAAAAATGGTATTTATCATCTTTTGATTCCTTTAGGTCCTACAGTCCTACAGTCAGTGGCCAGTTCGAAAAACTTTCAGGGTGGCCCTGTGAAGGGCAAAGAAAATACCTAACTCAATACAACTAAGTTAAATGAATACTATTATGCTTAGAAGCGTTTGTAAATCGTAATTTTTTTAAGTATATTTTGTTTGTAAAATTGCGTTTCTACAGGAAATACAACTATGCAGTTGCCTTTTAAAAAAATTTAAGAATTTAGTCGATGTTGATAATAGTGGACATACTTATATATTACCTACTGGTATCAGTATCGAATAACTGAAATTGTAGTGTGTCTACAATTTGTCTGTGTACTATTTGTATGATATTTGTATACAAAGTATACCACTGTCGTATTACAATCCAAGGTTCGATTTCTTGATCGACTTTACTCTATATGTTTGTAAGTTCTGACCAGGTATAAAACCCTAGTGTGAAACTGTTTTACAGAGACCTAAATAACACTACAAAGTCCAAAATAAATAATCGTTGTGAACAATTTACACGTGTCTTGAAGGCGAGTTAGGTCAAGATTTATTATCTACAATATGTATACATATATATGTACTTCCTGCTAATCAACTTGATTAATAACTATTCATAAGCTCATTGTGGTGTAAGCAATTGTATGTAAAACATTGGAGATACTTACATTAACAGAAAGTAATGATGTGAAATGATCCGAGTAAATTATAAATTACTAGCAGCAGCAGCGCCCCGCGGTTTCACCCGCGTAAGTCCCGATCCCATGGGAATATCGAGATAAAAAGTAGCCTATATTTTAATCCAGATCTCCAGCTATCTACATACTAAGTTTCATCTCAATCTGTTCAGTAGTTTTGGCGTAAAGGGTAACAAACATCCATACATCCATACATTCTCACAAACTTTCACGTTCATAATATTAGCAGGATAGTAGGATTAAAGTAAATTGTTACTGAAATTTTATTCTATCACGAATATTTAAACCATGTAAATATTTCGATTATTAATTAAACTCTGGGAGAGCCATGCTTCGACACGTATGGGCCGGCTCGACCAGAGTGGTACCACGGCCTCACAAAAAACAACCAGTTAAGCAATGATTGCATTGTATTTTGCTAAATGAGTGAGGTTAACGAAGGCCCAACCCTTCCCTCTCCCCTTCTTCCCGTCTTTCCTCCCTTCCCCTACTCCCACCTTAAAGGCCGGCCACGCACTTGTGACTCTTCAGTTGCAGGTGCATATGGGAGACGGTAGCCACTTACCATCAGGTGACCCGTCTGCTCGTTTGCCCCCTATTCCATAAAAAAAAAATTAAAAAATCTAAAATAAGTTATCTAATATTCAGTTACTTACACTTGAATTTGATCTTTTGATAAATAAAGAACAACTTAACCTTGCAGCAGCCAAGTACCGTCAGCCATATACCTAAAAAAGAGCATGAAATTCATTATAATAAAAAAAAATTATAACTGCGTGCGTTATGTTGAGCTGTCATGACCCAAAAGTCTATACAATGACAGGTCAAGTTATACTGGTCAATGACATGAAATAAAACATTCAAAGTGGTTGGAATTCGACTGCCAGGCGATCTATCTAGTTAGTATAGTAATTTAACTGATCTACATAATTATAATTTAACTGATCTACATATTTTCCTGTTATTTTATATTTGGTTAAGAATCAATTAATCCGGTTGTCGATAGAATCTCAATC
This sequence comes from Euplagia quadripunctaria, assembly GCA_963859945.1. Lineage (NCBI taxonomy): Eukaryota > Metazoa > Arthropoda > Insecta > Lepidoptera > Erebidae > Euplagia > Euplagia quadripunctaria. The sequence continues at coordinate 17,786,482 of OY982568.1, read as the reverse complement.
AAGAATCATAAAACAAATATTTCTATGTGGAACTATTGCCAATCTTTTTAGGTTTTGTTGAAGTTGAACCATTACTATATAAATGTAATAGCATTCAAGTTCCCCTAAGACTTACTGTTTTTTAAGCGACCCAGTGTTACCACGAGGAAACTGATATTCCACCCGTACAAGTTAGCATGTCTTTGTCGTCAGGCTCGTGGTGCACTCTGGGAGCACTTTTATACTTTTTTTTTTTGAAAAAGTAATTTAAAAACTAGATGGGACTTTGTTCGTCTGAAGTACAGGGAGAACATGAATTTTAAAATAGTTTGAGCGTGTGAGAGAGAGAGAGGCGTGAGGAATCTTGGCATATTTTACATAAATCCGGCCATAAATACTGATACAAAAAAAACCATCATCTCCAAAGTGCCAAATTATAGTATTGTCATCCTAACTACATATACATACAAAGTTTCATTTCGATACGACACTTAGGAGTAGGTTTAAATTGACTTCCAGAGCCACAAATGAAGCGTATACCTCATTTAGAAACTCGCCGAGTCCAAACTCACTATCGCTGTGATAGCATAACATAAAGCAGGTATGGAGCCAAATGTAACTTTTGAAAATCTCCATTGACAAGTATAGTGAAACGTCCTCTGTTTGTAACAAATGTGAATAGATTTAGTCGTTCGTAATTCCTTTTGTAATTTCATACGAATTACTGACAAGATTTTTTTACTATCCAGCAACATTTTAATATGCAGAATGACGTAGTTTAGGCTCTCAAAGCTCTAGAGAAGCATCTTACTTAGTCAATAAGGTACAACGTGCACCTTATCCGGGTTCATCGATGGTTTGGTGGGATGTTAGAAATCAACGAGTGACTAAGAAATATATTATTTTTGTGAAAAATGTATCGAAACATCTGCCCAGAAGTATCGAAATACGATTCTTGAGAAGGTGGTTTCTAAAGAATAGCATTTTCCATAACCAGGGAAGGTCCTTTCAGCAAGACACAGCACCTGATCATGAAGTTTGTTCCACACAAGTGTGGCTGGAAGGGAACGTTTCTGACTTCATCAGACTTCAAGATTGGCTGTCATCTCAGTCCCAAACTTTATCCACTCGACTATTATTTATGGTCTCTTTTAGAGAGTATGGTATGCTCTAAATGCATTGATAAGTTGAAGTCCCTTAAACCTTGCAGAAGATTGGCAGTGGCGAATTTTCAAAAAAAATGCGTATTTTAATTGATAACTGGCCACAACGTTTAAAGGATTGTATTATGACCAATTAAGATCATTTTAATAAGCTTAATATTTTTAATGTGCTCCTTTGTTAATGTACTAGCCGATTCGCGCAACTTCGTCTGCGTTTGTAAATTTTCTCCGTTTTTAACCGACTTCAAAAAAGCAGGAGATTCTCAATTCGACTGTATGTTTTTTTATATTTGTTACCTCAACTCGAACTTTCGACTGGGTGAACCGATTTTGATGATTCTTTTTTTATTCGAAAGCTGTTGCTTCCCGTGTGGTCCCATTTCAATGAGAAAACCATATATAAGTCTTTTATGGAATAGTTTTTTTTGTTGAAGTCGGTTTTTTTTTGAGAATTATTGCAATGTATCGTAATTCGTACGTAATATTAGTATAGATAAACTAACACATACTGTAGTAATAAATGTTTCATTTCATAAAAAATATTTAGGAGAAGACTGTGTAATTCGCATTCATATGACTTGTAGAATTTCTTTTTGATCTCAGTAAAAAGATAATGTTACAGGGTTAAAGAATACCAGCTTGTGGTCAGTGCAGCCACCATGTACAAATAACCTTGCAAAACCGCAACTAATCGATGCACCACGGGGTTTGAATGACCTTGACTTGTTACTAAGAATAATACAAAGAACATTTACTTTACCAACTTTATTTGTAATTCGAAAACTTAGACACGTAGAACTTAGAACGTAGACATTCTTATATGTAAGAAATATACATAGAAAAAGTACGTCTAGGTATTTACAGTTTATTATATGCATAATGAACTTAAATTTATTGTTATTACGGATATTTTGATGATATATGGGTTTTATATTAGATTTTTCCAAATGACGTTGGAGTAATTTTTAAATATTCGCGAACACGAATGTGAATGTGACTATTTGATGTTTGCGAATACATTTTTAAATTAAGGCTTCTATTGTATTCATGACATAAAGTTATTTATTGTCTAGTTAATAGTAATTGAATAGCTTTTAGGATAAACAATGTTTCACTTTAAAATTTTTTGTTCAAACCAGCTTATTATGTACCTAAATCTTTAGTTCAAATATACCGTCGTAGATACACGATCTCCTACAAAAATCAAATAATGACACTCGATGGTTCCACGTACTTTACGTGCACGCATTTAATATGCCATCGCAAGAATAAACCAGACCATACAATGAATGTTTCTGTGAATAGAATTATGTTGTAATAGTTTGATGCAAAAACTGCAATATCATCTGTAGTTTATTGCTTACCTACCACAACGAGACTCGTGGTGCGTATTCCACACGAACGCTAGCGAGAGTGAAAACGACAAAACATATTAATTAAAAAAGAAACTTACTTTTTAATTATCATTTGTTATAAGACCATTAACATTAAACTTATCGAAAGTACGACATTTCATTTCATTTGATTTTCACATTTCTAAAGCATAGTTTTATTTTTCGACTACAAAAAGAAACCACTAGCACGGGCGCAAAGCGTCTGATAGCGCAACTGTGCTTACAACTGCATTTAAGCACAGTTTACATGATAACATTTTTGGAGCATTGATCAAACAGCTACTGTACACTTGATCAAAGGGTAAATTACACTTACTCTGTGCAGGTTCACGTCACCGTCGTTGGAACAATGTAAACGAATTATTAGATACAATGCTACAAGATGGTACGATCAAAACAGGACCCTTTTCAAAAGTAAACAAATATACTATATTTGTGTACTCCACGGTTTTTAGAGAACGGTTAAAATTTCAATACAGCAGGTAATGGAGAATATTAGAAATAATTATGCTAAGAATACTTTTTCACACGTCTATCGGGTCCGCAAAAACATACAAGAAATACGTAATAAGCGAATTTTCCTTGTTTCTCAGAGATTTAAGGATGCCATTTCTCCCAAAGCTACCCAGTGTAAGAGGTTCCCCGCCGTTATGCTAAGAAACGAAATGGCCTTAAGCCAACTCCCTCAGTTTTAATATTGCATGAGCCTTAGGACTACTTCAGTTTTCTGCAGCGTGAAAGGCCAAGATGTTTTTAGATTCAGAACTTCCAAAGAAACAAATTCCTTGAACATGACATTGAATATGTCTTTTGATTAAAATGTTTTATAATAAAATTTGCTGACGTGAAATCCCACACAAATACATAATTGTATGGGGATACAACCTTTAACATTCGACACTTTAGCAATGGGCAAGGTAACCCCGTAAACTACTGTGTAATCCTTGCAAAACAGCACCACATTAGTCAACTAATAAAATCTTTAGTCATCACCGATGTGGTGACTAACTTCTGGTGAGCACAAGGTGTCCAGGTACACGTTTCAGTATGAGTACCTTACTAACGATGAGTCGCCCGCTAACGGCCATGGTAAAACATGATATGTAAAACATGGTAGCTGTATAATATACATATGTCGCTATGTATTTAACACAAACTAACCTTTTTTTGTAGTCAAAGCGGGGGCTATATTTAACGTAATTTATTTTTGCTATATACACGAACCAACAGAAAAATGCCATCAAAAGGACTGCGAACGCGCCAAATTCTAAATACCAAAGTATATTTGTAAATGATGCGTGCATTTTGAGGACAAAATACTTTTATTTTTGTATTACGGCTTTAATACAAATAATTTTGCAAATTAAATGTCAAGGATGGAAGCAAAAACAACTAAACTAAATTCATAGGTTAAAAGTCACTGACCACCACAGAGTATCTGACCTTAAAGTTTATATTATCAACATCCATAGACTATAAATAATTAACTTTTCCGCAGTAGACGGGACATGCACATAACTGTTCCTTATAAGGTCATACTCTGTTGTAATCTTTTAACCCACGACGTTTAAGAGAGTTAAGAGTTTAACGTGTGTATCTATAAGTATAAGGCGTTGGTACACATTCTATTAAATCATAAGCAAATTAGGTGTGAGTGTGAGAATAGTAAGAAAGTAAGTGATAGTTATGTTTCATTGAAGCCTTCGGACGGATGTTTAAGCTCAAGGCAAAATGAATTCATGTTCAGTCAAGTGACCGACTATCAAATATCAGTTAATTTTATTTCAATTACTTACATACACTTATTGAGCAGGATGTCCGTTGTTAAAGTGAGGTTGAGAGTAATCACTTTTTAAATTCTTGAACCAGTGAAAGCTTGAGTAGGTAGGTAGTGGGTACCTACTGATATTTATATCATAGCAATAAGTTTTTGATGTATTTAGGACTATAATATTAATGTGCTTTGCTGCTTTGCCCACTTTTGCCTATAGCCTGCCATCACTTAAATTACCGACGCCGGACTAAAACTTCAAAAACCGCGGAAACATGTGTGAAATCGTAATTTTTTCACGGACACCCTAATTTTTTTTAATAAAAACGCAGTCTCCATTTACGTTTTTTATTAATATAAACAGCTTGTTAACGATTCATCTAACAATTATAATTTTCCCTTACACAGAGTGTCCGGACACCCGGACACCTTTTGAAGACCCCATCCGGACGGTCCCCGGACGCCCTCTAAACTACGACAAATCCGGGGAAACCCGGACGGATGGCAGCCCGGCTATACCTATTGCTGAAATAAAATATAGCCTATATTACTTCCTTGTAAATAAGCTTTTACATATAATGGTAAAAGAATTCTTAAATTCGGTTCAGTGCTTTCATAGTTTATACTAGCAACCCGCCCCTGCTTCGCACAGGTACAAATTATACAATTAAACTTTCCTCATGAATCACTCCCTCTATTAGTGAAAACCGCATGAAAATCCGTTCGATGGTTTTTCAGTTTATCGCGAACAGGCAGACAGACGCAGCGGGGGTCTCTGTTTTATAATATGTAGTGAAGAGAGGGCTCTCCCTGTCTCTTCACTACATTTTCCGAACAATACCTATGTATTGTTTAGAAAATGTACCTTAAGAAATTACGAACAAGATCGCATTTTATGACAAAAGTCGCAGTGAGCAGGTAGGGCTCTTTTGCACCTGAAAATATTATTTGATCAATTTGAAGACAACCCATATAAAAAAAGGACATGTGCGAGTTGACTCGCTCACCGAGGGTTCCGTAAGAAAACAAAATTGTATGTAGATTGTAAGTCCATCTCGGGAATCAATTCTCGAAGATTTTTGCCCGTCTTTTTCGAAAGACAAACTTAACCTTGCAGTTCTAAAAATACTCTCCGATACATCGATTTACGACAAAGTCAACTTTCCGACCGCAAAATATAAGTTTGTAGTTACAAAAACTACTTTTTTTTTGTGATATGTAAACAAATTAACGTCTTTCGGATTTTTTCCTTTACTTATGCTATCAGACCTTGTTCCTTACCAAATTTCATGATTCTAGGTCAATGGTAAGTACCCTATAGGTTTTGATTTACCTGCGAATTGAAATTTTGTCAAATCTGAGGCTTAAATGGCCGTATCTTTTAATTGCGTTGACTTAGAAGCTTGATTTTTTTATAGCTTCAAGGGACCGCAGACAAACGTATTTATTCTTAATTTCAACTTGATGCGTCAAAGGGTTCCTGAGAAAAATGGTCTTGACAGACATACAGAGAGACAGACGGATAACAAAGTGACCTTATAATTGTTCCTTTTTTTCCTTTGGAGGAACGGAACCCTAAAAACACTCACCTCATCACACACATCTTGGCGAAGGTAAAAGGCGAATAAAAAATCTTTCTTTTTTGAAGTAAGTTAAAATATACATATAAGTTTATTTATGATGCCGTTGAAACGTTTCATACTGGACTGGACTCTACTTTTATTGTATTTACAATTTTTTTGTAAATATAGGCGAACCCGCTAATTTTAAGCACTTACCTTTAAATATACCTATGTATTAACTGCATAAAGTTCTATAATTATGTACCTCAATATCATAATAACACGAAACAAGAACTTGTATAAAAGTTGCCAAGTATTAGTGGATTAATTAGATAAGTAGCTTCGCCGATGACAGCACCGTTGTAGATAGATATTGTGTCCATTTCCACCCTTCTCCTACTCCCACATTAAAGACTGGCAACGCACTTGTGACTCTTGAGTTGCAGGTGCCCATGGGCGGCGGTAGTCATTTACCATCAGATGACCCGTCTGCTTATTTGGTAGACAGTATTATCTCACATCAATGGTTAAACAACTATGCGTTGCAATGCCATTTTTTTTTCTTTTTTTTTGGAAAGATTTTTTGGGCCAGGAACCCACGCGGGCGTTTCCATAACACCCTACCAAAGTTTCATATATAATAACGTTTTATATTATTACTATTATATAATATAAGTAACGCACAAATCAGTTTAAACCGTTTTAAATCATCGAGATATTATGTACTAGAGAAGCCACTCAGAACAAAATACATGTTCTGTTTTTATTTGAATTAAAACTAAAAATCGTTGCAGCGCTAAAACAATAATTTGTAGTCAAATCCTACAGTATTAACAAGCAGCGCTCGAGCTGTTTCCTTGCGAGCGTAAGATCCTAAGCGCCGTGATTTTCATGGCATTTACGCATGTTGCCCAACGAACTGAACCGCTGTTCGCGTTACAAACTTTGTCTTCGCGGCGTCTACTCTATACGCTAGTAATAATGACTCAGTGTTTTAAATACAAAATTTCCCATTAGAGTTCAGTTATTACTACGGATTATCATCAAATGAACCAAGTCATTCAAATTTCAAAATGCTGACAATTCGTCATTTGTCTTTATCTTCTATTTGTAATTAAAGACACAAAGTATTAGATGCTTCAAAAGGGTTTCTTCTCGCCAATTTTTTAATCCTACTTACATCTTTTTCCGTTTCCGTTTTGTTAATTCTTGTCTCAAAAGAACAGAGAGAATTAAAACCCCCTTGCGCACTACTCTTATGATAGCGACGTGCTCAAAACTCGGAATGCAATTTATGTAATTCTCGCTTTCAAAGTTCTTTTTACACGGAGATGTTCAATATTCAATGGCGAAGCGATTGTCGCCCACGCTTGAGGCGGCAATCGCGAATGTTTGCATGCTTTTATTTGCTTAGAAACAAAGAAAGAAGGTATTACAATGGTAAAGGTCAAGCGAGTTCATTCTATTTAGTAATTAGATGACGAATATTCATGCTAGTATATAAAACTACAAAACAATCGGCGAGGCTATAATATAATTATTTACATAAAAAGCTGTTTCACGCACCAGCGTTTATTGGCACTTATCATAATAATATCAGTTTTCAGATTTTTTTTAGACTCTCATCTTAATCATTGGGTAAACAGGCTATCTAGAAAAAAATATAATTTAACCAATTAGACTGGTCTAACAAGTCAACGATTAATGAATTAAATAAATTATTAAAGTGATTTAATTTACATCAATTCAAATTCAATAATGTCATGAAAGATAAAAATCGTCGTTTCTATGATAATTAAAGAAGCTCGGCTCTGTATATTTACGCGCCGATTTTATAACGATATTTTGAAGGTAACCGACCTTTTTATACCAACTTAGAAAATTCAAAAACCCGTTTAAGTTTATGCACCCGTTGGAATTTTTAAGAAATACCAAAAAGGTATTCTGAGGTATATTTTTATTATGCGACGTTTAAAACTACTTTTTTTTTTAATTTTCAAATTACTATTTATTTATTTTTTCTGTATTTTGGACCTGCGATCAGTCGTCTAGACTATAATCTGCTGTGTTGCAAGAGGTTGGGGTTTGGAGAGGTAGAGCCACTGCTCCATCTCTCCTTAGTAAGGCAGCACATCGGCTCTCTTGAGTCTTCTAATTGGATTAGGCTGGAGGAGCATACTGGATAACGGGTTTGGGTGAGTTATCAAGCGGTCCCTGCAGTTGGCTGAGTATCGTTTTGCTTCGTCCAAAATGGTTGGGGTTTCCAAATACTCGTGAATTTCCGAGTTGAGAGCATACCAGGGCGCCGAGGAAAGTACCCGTAGAATATTGTTTTGGGCTCTCTACAGGCACATAATGTTGGATTTGCTGGCGACCACAGTTGGATTCCGTATGTCCAAATCGGTTTTATTATGGAACAATATACCCTCAGCTTGTTGGATAATGATAAGGCAGATTGTCTACCGAGGAGCCAGAGTAGGTTTTTGAATCTTAGATTGATTTCGTTGCGCTCCGCTTTTATGTGGTCTTTCCATGTCATCCTCCGGTCCAAGTGAAATCCAAGGTATTTGACGCATGTTGATTGCAGCAATATGTCGGGGCCTAGGTTGACCGGGGGGCAAGTTTCACGTCTTAGGGTAAATGTGATGTGGTGAGACTTTGGAGCGCTTGTTTTTATGCGCCACTTGGTCAGCCAATCATTGGTAGCGTTGAGCTGTCTTTGCAACAATCTGCTCGCTTCATTTGAATCGCGGTCACAACTGAGGAAGGCCTTCCTCAGTTGTGACTGCGAAGGTTGCTACAGCTGTGTCAGGTGACTGGGGTAGGTCACTAGTAAATATGTTGTAAAGAACCGGACCAAGTACCTCTGTACTTGGTCCGGTTCTTTACAACATATTTACTAGTGACCCTAGGGCTCTCCCTAGGGTACTCCGGCTGTGCAGCTATAAAGAGAAGATCTTGCGTCTCGGAACTTGACTTGAAACTTTCTGTCACTGAGGTAGGAGTCCATCAGAAGGTAGTAGGTGTCTGGAAGGTACTTTTTAATTTTACAGTCCTTTATGCCAAACCAGATCGAAGGCCTGTTTTACATCGAGAAAGACAGCCGAGCAATACTCTTTCTCTTCCAGACATTGTCTTATTATAGAATAGACTCTATGTACCTGCTCTATAGTTGAGTGGATCTTCCGAAACCCAAATTGGTGGTTGTATTACATGGTCCATATCTAGGCAAGGAGATAACCGTGCAAGGATAATTCTTTCCCACAATTTTGACAACACAGATGAGACTTTGTTAGGCGGTTTTCCAGGCTTATGAATCATAACAATTTGAGATGTTTTCCAGAGTGCAGGAATATATGAGGTTCTCAGTGTGGCATTGACAAGAATGTTCCAAAAGACAATGCACTTCTTAGGGAGCTCTTTCAGTAGCCTAGGGGTGATCAGATCAAATCCAGGTGACTTATTAGGGTCCATTTTCGCTATTTCTCTAGCCATCTCCCTTGGTGAAGTAGGGCTCAACGGCAGGCATAGTTGCAGATCTTGCTTAAGGACTTGATCTATTTCTGGATCTTCAGGACTATCCGAATCGTTGGGTTTGAAGACCCCGGCTAGGTATGTAGCAAAGGCCTGTGATTTATCTTGGTCAGTTCGAGCCCATGTATTTCTGGATCTAATAGGCGGAGAACACTGTTGTGGCTGTGGGAGGTACTTTGTTGCCTTCCAGAGATTGTGAGTCCTATTTGCATTTGGAGACATCTTCACTAATCTCTGTTTGAGCGATTCATTTGCAGTATGAGCCAGAGATCTTTGAGTTCTTTAATTGCTCGGTTTAATCTGGTTCAGTCTGCGCTCTTATGGGTCGTCTGCCAAATTCTGCGAAAGCGACAGTTTTTGGCGATTTTTTCGTTGACTGCAAGAGGGACCGGTGCCCCACGCGATAAATCCTTTAGCTCAGGAATACTAGACCAGGCCGCCACTTGGATCAGATTTGTGATGTAGAGACACGCATCGTCAACTTCTTCCTTGGTTTTGAGTGGGACATTAAGGTTGATATTTGATTCCAGGAATTCTCGAAAATATTCCCAATCCGTTTTGTGATTGTGGAGATAGTCTGTATGAGTGTCATTGGGTATGGCCACAGGACTAATCATTAATAATACAGGTGAGTGATCAGAGCTACCGTCGAGACTTGACTTTATGAAAGTGTTCAGTATATATCCTGATACCCTTTGTGATAAAGAAGTTTAGGAGATCAGGTGTTTTATTGCTGTCTGTGGGCTAACACGTAGGCTCCCCAGTTGACATAGGTAATAGGTGATTCGCTTCAATACTCTTTTTTAGTTCTCGGCTTCTAGTTACTGTCAATCTTGATCCCCAATATGAATGCTTGGCATTCCAATCGCCACCAGCAGTAAATCGATTGCCCAATGACATAAAGAAGTCAGTAAACATTTTCTCTGTTATAGTGTGGCGCGGTGGACAGTATATCACAGAGAGATTAAGGGGTCCTGATCGATCCTCCACCCTTACAGTTGTAGCTTGGAGATAGGGGGCCGCAGTAGATTCCAAGAGGCAATGCTTTACACTGTTCCTGATAATTATTGCGGTGCCAGCATGAGCTCCACCATCGGGATGACAAGTGTGATACACGGAAAATCCTGGAATGCATATTCGGCTTCTTGGTGTAGTGTGCGATTCAGAAATGAGGCAAACGTCGAGCTTATTGGATTTGATAAGCATCTCTAGTTCGTTTTTATTAGGGGCAAGGCCATTGATGTTCCAGGTAGCAAAATGTAGAGAAGTCATTTTGTTAGCTTAGAGACAAGAGTAGTGATGAGACCCACTAGTGAGCCTATTTGTTGTATTAAGAGATCCATTTTCTCGCTTTGTTTCAGTAGGATACCTTCCAGTTTGTTGTAGGATTGTTGATTTGATTGGGCGTTCTTCCCATCGGCAACTTCAGTGTATGTACGTTGTTTACGGTTCCTTCGGTTATAGTCGAGGTGGAACAGATTGGGTTAATTGGCAGTGCCATTGTGGTTGAGGCGGGTTGAGTTTCTCTTGGGGCTAAATTTTTGTTTCTTCGAGAAAGGATTTCTTTATATATTTCACAACCTTTGTAGTTAGCCGGGTGATCACACGAGCGGAGAGCGCATTTAGCCGGTGTGGCTCTATGTTTCTTTTTGCACTCTAAGGTTTTGTGGCCTTTTCCGCATTTGACGCACCTAAATGGTCTCATACAGTTATTCTTTGAGTGACCGTAGCGCTGGCAACGTTGGCATTGAACGATACTTTTTGACTTTCGAGGATCCTCTATCTTGACCTTTTGGTTGAATATATGAGTTATATTTTTGACTGCAGGGTTGGTAACACTGGGCTCAATGTTCACAAAGGAGGTCGATGTGGGTTTCTTGTCGGGGCCGTATCGTGCATTGATGATTTCGCCTTTAACTTTATTGTTGGTTGTCTCAATGGCTTCTGATATCGCTTCATTTGGAGTGCTATGGTGGAGGTCTTTTATGACAATGCGGTAGCCTTTGCTGTCTTTAGGGTTACCCCTAAAGACAGCAAAGGCTACCGCATCATCGGTCTAATAGGGCATACATTTACATGTATGCCCTATTAGACCGGTTGCTCTTATAACCGCTATGATTTTCTTGTACTCCTCAGCAGTGTTGACAAGAATGTGGAGTAGGTTTTTGTTTATTAGCTTGAATTTGAAATCTTCTTTGCTGCTAACGGTTTGAAACAGCTTCGATAGCTCAGTAACATCCTCTATGCCGTTCAGAACGATAGGTGGGGGTTTACTGGGTTTAGGATAGTCGGTAGTGCGCGATTCATCCTTTGGGTCTAGAGGCAAGGTGCTAAAACGGTTTTTCGTGATAGTGCTCTGGGCCTCTGACGGAGAACTGCAATATTTTCTTTTCTTACTGCTTCTGCTATTGGGTGATGGCACCCTTTACCATGGTGGGGGAACAGGATGTTGGGGGGTGTCTTCCAGTGAGGTTGCCTCCAGCGGGCTACTAATCTCATTTGGTTGCTCTGCATTGACCTTTTGGTTGTCTTGTAGTGACCTTCCTGAATCGGAAAGGGATGACGAACGTTGTCTGTCAAATAAGCCTGGGAGGAGTACTTGTTGGGTTACCAATTTATTTTGTGGTTGAGCGTTTTTTAGGGGATTTGACTTCATTTTTGGTCCCACGAGTAGGGACGAATTGTTGGTCACTCACAGGGTGACCCCCATTCCTATGAGAACGCACTATACAACGATGTGGCCAGGTCCATCGAGGTTGGCGCTAGAGACTGAATTCCCTCAGCCATTCATCCTGTCGGCGCGGTTCCCACTTTAGGATTAGGGTTATTTTTTATGGAGGGTGTCTTCCTCTTAGCCCAGGTGATTAAGCCAAGGCCACCGTTCTCGCAAAACATGACCGCAAGATTACGATTTGTAGAGGTCATTTCCTACCTCCACAGTAGCTGGCCGCTAAGCCTGCCTAGTAGGTTAGTTGACAGCCGCCCACTACTCGGCGTTTGTTGTTCTTTAGCACCACCCATGGGACATGTGTAGGGTTGTGGTTAGGTTGCTCCTACGGACGCGAACAACTTTGCAAATTTTCAAATAACCGCTTTTTAATATCTAATATGTTTGATAAGATATTAAAAAGTGGTTATTTAAAAAGAAACCATGATCGTTAATAATATAAAATGTTTAAAACCGATCTCGTTGAAATTTATAGCACTTTTTAAAGTTTTAGGCACAAAACGAGATATCACACTACTGCACGACATGTAATAAAAAGTCCTTTTTTTCGTTAAATTGTAAAAAAAAATGACGCCCCACTTGTCCAAAATGCGGGTATCGAAATTCTTTTTTGATTTATCCAAAAATAAAAATGCATGGTAATCGAAATGTCCATTTTTTATCATAAAACAGCTAGGTTGACTGGGCTATATATTCTAATTTCAAAAGATAAATTTTAAACGTGTCAGAAAAATATCATCTCTAATCCATGGTCTCTCTCTAAAAAATGTGTTTTCAAAGTACCTATGTAATAAGTCGACTAATGTGCTGCGAGAATTATACGGATCCACCGATGCGTTTAATTCCATTCGCAATTTTTTTTTTGTTCAATGTGGTAAACATCTGTTCACATAAATATGGAGTCACTGGCATATACTAGTTTATTATTTAAAAAAACGTCCAAGTGGAAGGTACCGTACCTCACTAGAGTTTAGTACACTACTAGCAGAGAGTGTTTAAATATACTTATTTATAGTTTATTTACAATCAACATAATTTCTTCATTCATCGACTGTTTTGGTTATAAAATCTGAAAATTGTGAAAGCAAAATCCATCGCCTTACTTTAATATCATGACAAACCTACGTAAGTATTACATATTTTTTTTATTACCTACCAAAATTTTATAAAAAAATTTACGATTTCTTTGATGACTCTCATTTTATTTATTTATTCTTGCGAAACATCAACAAGTAATTCAATTATAATATTAATAATCAATGTACTTGACTTGACCTCACGACACTACACGCAATTTAGACCAATACTGTTAGAACGTTATAAAAGATTAAGTTTTTTTAACGATACCTTATAATTTTAAGTTATATACTAGTACACACCACAATTTAGAGAACAAATCTAAATTGTGTTCAATAACAAAGAGAAAAGAACATTGAAATTAAAGGTGTATACCTACTTACTTACGAAATATAATTAAATTGCTGATTTTTAATGTGCACTAGTTTATAATCGATAGTTTTTATCGTGCCTAAATATATTTGTTTTTCCGCCGTTTGATATGACCGATTTATTTTTGACCACGAGACAACCGAAATTGCGTCTCATTTTTCGAATTCCGTCTTAATACTAACGCAGCACAGATGCCCCGAATTATCAGCGATGTGTATTTATTTCTCTCATCACAGTAGTTACCTTTTACTGATCTGATTCTAATTTTAATGCAATTTCTAATCCATTTTTAACCGACTTCAAAAAAGGAGGAGGTTCTCATTTGACTGTTTTTTTTTATGTTTGTTACCTCAGAACTTTCGACTGGGTGAACCGATTTTGATGATACTTTTTTTATTTGAAAGCTAGTGCTTCCCGTGTGGTCCCGTTTCAATTTGGTCCAGTTCTTACAATGGCATCCATGAGAAAACCATATAAGTCTTTTATGGAATAGTTTTTGTTTTGAAGTTGGTTTTTCTTTAAAGAATTATTATTCAAATTGTTGACATATTTTAAATGTATTTTGCTGTGCCCGACAAGGTCCATGATGAACTAATTACACATTAATGTTAAACCTACCACCTAAGTACACATTGTGGAATGCAAATAAATGATTGAGTATTGAGTACTATAGTAAAGTAAGTACCGCAATTGAACGTTGGATTTTGAAGATTAGATGGTGGAAAGAAAAAAAGTTCACACGATGATGTATCCCTTTCACCTGGTGGGGGGAGCGTCTACAGGTTTTCAAAGATGTAAAAAAAAAGTAAAACGAAGTTACTCTAGTGTGTCAGAAATTAAAATTCTAAACACAACACATGTCTCTGATAATGGAGGTAGGTTAATCTGCCAATTTGCATGGTGTTGGTGGCCGTATGGAAGGGTAGAAAATCCAAAAAAAGAAAAATTACATTTAATGATTTCGATACAGTTTAAATAAGGATGAGGGTGACTTAAATGCTCTTCTCCAGAAGAAAACTAAAAGAGAGTTCGTGTAATTCCTTTAATCTATAAAATCAGATACTTTTTTTTCTATATAATCTTACTAAAATCGGCATCCAAATAAGCAGCAAATTGCATGTTTATATGAAACGCACTCTAAGTATACTATTCATCTTCCAAGAACAGAAGCTTTCAGTTTAAGTCTTATAACTTGATTGATTCAGCAGTTCCATAACAAATAGGTGAAAGCGGAAAACTCGAGAAGTAGGCAAGCCCAAGCCAGTTTAATACACAGTATCTGAAGGAAGTACTAGGGCCAATCTTATTCACCCTAATGCAAACTCCATTTGGTTTATATTTGAGGGACCGCTTAATAAACGCCAAACCAAGAAAAGACCAAGGCCCTGTCCTGCCTTAAGGCGAGCTAGTATTAAGCTTTCGTTAGCTAGTATTTAATAAAGTTTTAGTGTGTATTTATCCCGAATCAACCCTAACACCATTTACGCTGATTTAATTTGTCAGTCACATACTTCGTTTAACCTGCGTTTCACAATGACTAATTCTAAATACAGCAAATTATAAAACGCAGAAAAAGTTCTATCAAAACGTTTTTCTGACTATAAAAACACCGTTTGCGCAAATTCTTCTTTGTTTTTTTTTTTACTATGAATTTGCAATCACAATCATAAATAAATAAACAAAAATGATTTAAACAAAATATGGAACACAATAAGAATATTATTTTTTAATGTTGACGCCTGGATCAAAAGTAATATCGCACACCTAGATCTGAACAGGTAGGTATTAACTCAAAAAAGCACTTTTTTCAGAAAAGGCGAGAAACTAATTACTGTGTTCAAGACTTTTAGAGTTTTATATGCAGCTAGAAGAAAAATATTGTAGGAATATTGTGTTTTAATCATGTTTAAGGGCTGAAAATTGGATTTCCCTATCGCTTAACAATGTATGTACTCGTACATAAATTTGTTTTATTTTTTGAGTTGAGACTGTGTTGGTGAATTTAGCGTCTAGCGACGAGTATTGGTGATATTTTTAAACCTGTTTTATTGGTAAGTATTGAGTGAGATAAGGAATTCGAGGGTGTGCATAACTCAAAAATTTATTTTTTTTTAATTAAAAAGGGAGCTATCCCTTTAGATCTAGGTGTGCGATATTAAAGTTTGTAAAGATAGTCTTTCTGGTTGTCGTTGTTAGTCGTTCGTCTTAATTCCGCATTTTCTTTTCTTTGTGAAATTGGAAATTATTTGATATTCCGATACAGTCCTTAATAATCATTATTTTTTCTGGAATACCTACACTACAACACTCCCGAAATAACCAACAAACTAAAATGTTTATTTAATTAATGACATGTAGCATGTTACTTTCCCATTGTTGTACAATGTCCTTAGCCACTATATTTTTTCACCCTAAATAATTCTAATAACAACTCAACACCGCAGGGCATACTTACAGAACGTTTTCTTTAAATATTGCATAAGACAGAAGCAAGGCCGTATAACATTTATCACTACTAAAATTAGTTATCACTTACTAAATGAAAATCTGATTAATAAATGGCTTTTTAGAGTAAAACTTTTCTTCATGGTTTATGCGGGAGCAGTGAGGACATGTGTAAAATCTTATTATAAAATTTAAACGAAGGATTAGTATTATGTTTACAGTATATTAACATAACCTAACCTTATATTAGTATTATTAAATAAGTATAGGTTTCGTTCAAAAGGAATTTATAGCGTAATATTATATCAGTTAACTAACACACTATATTTATTTTATAGATTAAAAATAACATTTAATGCTCAAGTTTCAAAACGATTAAGAATACAACATTAACGTCAAACAATTTTCAGACGAAATCTTAGATGTCAATGTCAGTTTTACATGATGTGTGTGCGTGCAGCGTGTGTGACTGGGTGTCAATTAGTCATTGGTGAAATAAAGGAAATCAGCAAAAAAATGTAAAATTTAAGTGATTACATTCAAAATGAGCCATATTAAACATTGCAATAAATCAAAGATATCAATTAGTATATCAAATATTATTAGTAGAATAAGAATTTCAGAGTTATTTTACAAAAATCAATCAAGTTAAGTGATATTAATTTTTAAGAGTGATAATTACGTCTATTTTATTACTAAATGCACTAGTCAAATGCTATTAAAACTAAATTATATAATTGAGTAAAGTGTAATTATAATGAAATAATTATATTTATTATGAACGAGTATTACAGTTCTGATGATAGAAATATGAAAGGTACCTTTCGCGACTGGCGTAAAGCGCTGCGCACCCCAGCCACATACAGAGTGGGTAACGCCGTCAGGGTACAGCCACAATTCATTTTATTAATTGTGTTAATAGGAATATTCCTGATAGTGCTATGTTATTACAACTGGTGGACCAGCACTCAAGTGGTGAGTGTGCGCGGATGGGCCAGGACAGACAGGCCGTACAATTCTACATACCCACTAACAGAACCATGGGTGACAAGAGATGTTATCAAGTACAGGATTGGTATTATAGCTGACTTAGATAAAAACTCAAAAAGCTCTACAAAATCTAACACCTACATCAGTTACTTAAAGAAAGGTTTTCTTAATTATAACCCTGCACAACAGTCTGTAACTGTAGAGTGGGATCCTAAACCAGCTACTGTGCTGACATCAACATACGCGCACAAAGGGCGAGGAATGGAATTGTCTGAATTGATTGTGTATGATGGGAGATTACTCACATTTGATGACAGATCTGGATTGGTAAGTAAAGCATTTTGCTAAAAAACTTGTTAACGGTTTTGATATATCTTGTATTAGAAAACCTGTTAACCTGTAAGTATACTAAGGTTATAGGTAGGCCTGCCATCACCTAAACTGCCGACGCTGGACAATCTCTTAAAAATTCCAGACACATGTGTGAAATCGAGATTCTTTCCCAGACACCTTAAAAAAACACAGATTCCATTTTTTTTATTAAATTAAACAGCTTTTTCATCTAATAATTATCAGATGCCCCAGGCACAGAGAGTCCGGGTTTTACCTGGACGCTTTTTGTAAACCCCACCCGGACGCCCTCTAAACTAGGACAAATCCGGGGAAACCCGGACGGATGGCAGCCCTAGTTATAGGCATAATGTTTAACCATATTAAGTTAGCAGTTAGTTAATATATTATAAATACAAGGACTTCCTTGTTTTTAAAATTGGAATTGGTTGATGTAAAAATATAGAAAACATATAATTTACTTAAAGTGGAAGGTAGATTTCATCCACATTTAAATGATCCATTAGGCTGCGGTTCCATTATAGATGTGCTAGACTGCATAGCTATGGATGTGTCTGATTTCCACTAATAGTGTTACTAGATTTTGAGGCATCATCTAGAGGCAATTTAGTTCTAGTGGAGCGAGACAAATAGTTACATAGCTTTGCTTTAATTGGTTATAGAATATTATGAATCATATTCTTTTACAATACTTCACGTAAATGTATGAAGTACAGTATATAACTGGTATAGCTTTTAAGATTTGACACAAGGAAAATAAAGTAGTTTTAATATATGTATAATCACAAGTAAAGTCCCTAACAGGCTTACTACTGCAGCTATATAAAAGAAGTGTTATAAAAGAAATAAATATTGTGTTATATAAATGTATATTTATATTGTTCCTTGTTGAGATCCTTAGTCATATTAAATAGATAAAAGAGCAGAGAATTTTACTCATTAATGTAAAAGAAAAACATTTCTTTTCAAAAAGAAAAACATTTCTTCTTTATGTTTTGATTACCGTGATGTTCTCCCTAACAATTTCTACTTTAACGGATTAACAATGTTTAATTTTTTCAGGTGTATTTAATAGAAAATGATAAAGTGGTGCCATGGGTGATATTGATGGACGGCAATGGTCATACCATGAAAGGGTTCAAGTCAGAATGGGTGACAATTAAAGATGACCTACTATATGTGGGGTCAATGGGCAAAGAGTGGACGACACCTGGAGGAGAGTTCCAGAGTTATGACCCCATGTGGGTCAAAGTTATTAATATGAATGGAGAGGTGAGATGTTCTTTATTACGCTTGGTTAAGAGCATTCAACTGAAATTACATAGTCTTATCCATGTTCCCAAACGCATAGTTCAAGCTCTTCTTTGTTTAGGTTAGGTAGGTGTCCCAGAACTTCGCTTCGCACGGGTACAAATTATACACCTAAACCTTCTTCATGAATCACTCTGTCTATTAGCGAAAACCACATGAAAATCCGTTCAGTAGTTTTTCAGTTTATCGTGAAGAGACAAACGCGGCAGAGGACTTTGTTTTATAATATGTACTAATATGTAGTAATTAATCATTGGAATTCTACATAATAATGTTTGTCCAGGTATTCTAATATGTAGGTATTCTTTGTAAATTATATTATTATTTTATTTTAGTCTATTTTTTTTATTATATATTATAATATTCACTGTCCACATAGGATTGATGATGATGAGTATTAAAGTGTCTCAATTCAATATTTACCCTCCGTAAATTACCAGATATGTATGGTATGGCACGTTATTGCCATCCCACCTCCCTATGCCTAAATGCAAGCACTGTAAAAGGGCTGACGGTTACACCGACGTATACGAAACAGATGTTTGTTAAATGGACGTTGACCCATGATCACATTAGTTTCCGTAATTTTGGTCATGGAAGTTTTAGCAGCTTTCGGAAGAGTCTGCAGTCTATGCCAGGGATAGCCTCTGGTCTATGCAAGGTAAAGTGTTCTTTGCTTTCTGCAACCAGTCACCTCCCTTCAGCATCTCTTGTCTAATACCTTAGTGTGACCCCATATGACTGGTGTAGGCCATCCAGAAGGGAGGAGAACAATTGGTTCAGGATTTATTGCTGCTTCTGGCTAGTTCATCAGCGGCATCATTGCTATTGTGCATTGTTATTGTTACATACTTGTCTCTATTAGAAATTGAAATATTACTTTTTAGGGATTACCAGATATGTACCTATTACACAGGTTTTTTAATTAATAATTGTTTCATTTGCAAATTAGTCGAAAATACTGCGATACAATAAAGCGACAATTAAAACCGCTGCAACATCCATCCACCTTATCCAATAATAAACGAATGATAAAATCGAATGATCATTTATGAAAGTTAAAAAAAAAAACAATTGCATCATTAATTGAAAAAAAAAAACACAATCGATGAATTCGGCTGAATTGGCCTTGAGCCTGGTGATATAGAAATATATCGATAATCTATTGATGATCGGATATTGGGAGGATTATCTGCATATTTAACATAGGTACATATTACACGCATTATGGTTATGTTATTTAAACTTGTAATACAACCATAAATTAGTTTATCAAACAGTCATATAGCAAGCCTTAGTATCAATACTCGTCTGACTGTTTTCTTATTTTCTTTACGAATTAGATAAGTTGTTAGTAAATTATACTATTGAAAATTAGGATACCGTCTAGTGCCAAAGCTATCGCTTAAAGCGATTGTGAAAGATATACTTATCTATCTAATAATTGATGCTATATATATTATCTAAGCACAATTTTCGTTATTACAATCGATAGGTCTCAACGATGATGACGCATCGATACTGTAAATTTTTTTTTAGAAAGAATGTATAATTATATTCGTATGATTTTGTTTAATTTATAAGATCAATTATTCTCATCGATAGTTTGACATCAGTACCCGAGCCTTGCCATCGTAAGTTTGATAAAAAAATCCACGAAATAAATGTTTAATCAGCTTTGGAATCGATAACTAGACATCAAATAGCTACTTGTAATAGAGTATACACCAGTATTATAACTACAGGTATAGGTAAAAAAAAAAAAAAATTGGCTTAATGCTGTATCAAATACATGAATTTGGACCTTAATAATATGTATCTAGATACGTAGCGACGGCGAAGTGCCAATAACTCCTGACGAACTCAAGAATTTACAGAAACTTAAAAAAACTTATTTGGGATCATCATTCTCCGCGCCTTTTCCCAACTAAGTTGGGGTCAGCTTTCAGTCTAACTACGATACGGCCGAATTTATATATTTTAGTATTACTAAATCTTGTAATGTGGGGTATTCGGTTACCACTAGCCACTACCACTACCACTTAACCACGAGCCCCTTATTTGAGATATTAGAAAGAAAATTATTTAATATATTTATCTATTATGGATTCAGCGGCGGAATTAAACATTTGGGGCCAGTAGGTTATTAAAATTTTGCCGCCCTACCGGTCGGTCTATCTAATTCGATACCCCAGGACATAAAAAATAATATAGGCCCCAAATTTGCCGCCCTAAAATCTGCCGCCCTAGGCTTTAACCTGCTCAGCCTGCTGGTAAATCCGCCAGTGTATGGATTATAATAACTGTATTTTATAAGTGTTGGTTATAGTGAAGTGTGAGACTGTTTATTTATACCTATCATTAATGTATGTATTGGGTAATGGAGATTTTATATTTAATGGTGCTGCAACTAAAAATAGACCTGAGAGGTTTCACTAAAACATGCGAATAGTAGCTTTAAAATCAAAACGCTAAAAAAGGGAATTTCTGTAAAAAAGTCAGTAAGGAGGAATTGGCACTTCACTGTTGGTATAGTTTCAGATGTCTCTTTAATGTATTGTGTACTGTATTTGCTTGTTTATTACTATTTCAGGTGCAACATCAATTGTGGGTAGTCCAATACCAAGCTGTAAGAAGAGCAATCGGTATTAATTGGCCAGGGTATATGATTCATGAATCAGGTGTATGGTCACCAATCAAACGGCAATGGCATTTCTTACCTCGGCGTTGTAGCCGAGAAATGTATAATGAAACTAAAGATGAAGTTAATGGATGTAATTACCTAATTACTGCCGATGATGATTTCAAAATTGTTCAGGCTAAAGAGGTGAGTGTATGCAGGATCTATCGATAACTCGAACTATCGAAAGGTAACCACCGCCGTCAAACTAATTCTACAGAAAAAAAAATATTATCCGACATCACTAAAAGTCCGCTAGCATTCTAGTTTACTCGTCATAGTTGTCTAGCCCACGAGCCTTCTGAAAAACTTCTTAATTCGGTGCATAGATATTTTTTGACAACATTGGTATTGATTTTTGAGAACTTTGATTCTTTTTATTTAATTCTAAGCAACTCTATACTTTAGGGTGCTGGCCAGAATAAAATAAGTACCGAAATCGAATCCCTTTCTAGAAAACCTCTCCTCGAATTACTAGAGTTCGCGAATTATCCTGCCTGGATGCATGATTGCCTGGCTTGAGCTCTAATGAGCCCAATAGATCAAGCCAGGTATTTTGAACAGTTCCTATAATTGAGCTGTAGAACGCTTATTATTTCATTCAGATTATAATTTAGCTCGGAATATAGGACAGATATTTGCCATTTTTGTACCTAATTTAGTTATACAAAAAAAAAAGAAACTCACAGATTATAGCAAGCGTACTAGCCATAGACATTTGTCGAAAAAGAAATGTTTTTTTTCATAAATGGAATATTGTTTTATTTAAGCACAAAATTACTTGACTCCAATGAGGAAGCTCTCTATAGTCTGTGTAAAGTTAGATGTAGACGTTACAGTTCTGGTTGATAAACAGAATAAGAGTAAGAAACTAAAACTTTGAAGTCATTATGTAAACATGAGGAAGACTTAAAAATACAGTGTGATAAACTTATCTATAAAGTCAAATGGTGCGCCACTATCTACAGTGCTGGTTGATTAGTTCGTTTCTTATCAACTCCATACAGTAAATTCTCGAATTGTATCGCAAAATAAATAATACTCATGCAAATAAAAATAAATGTTTTTTAATGATCATTAACGTAATAAAATTTAATTCGGGGCCCTCAAGTTATTTGCAGATTAATAGCATGACAACGCATATGTATGTGCTAAGAATTAATGAAATAATATAAATAGAACTTTCTTTGTACAAAGTCATATTAAGTACATAATTGTGTTATTTTATATTAAGTACACGTATGCCGTTTTATTGGGAGTTGCCATTTGTTTATTATAAAATTGCTAACTAAAATGTATGTAGGTGTACCAGCATTCTTATCAATTTGTCTTTCGGGAAAATGAAATTTTAGCCTGTTATTAAAAATGCGCAATTCAGTCCATGACAAATAAAATAAAACGGTAAATGTGTTTGACTCGTTCGTTACGTCCACTATAAATTCCAAAAAGTGGTACTGTGGGGCAACGCTTGCACTCCTAGAACGAGTCGTAAACTACCGAAACGTCCGCAGACCTCAAGACAAGAATTTAAACAACTGGAAGACATTGTGAAGATACTATTTAACTAATCTGCTCGGCTCATAAAAAATAAATTAACAAACAAGTAAAGAAATATCTTTTTTTATACGAACAGAATTTTTTAATCATTTCGTCTTGCATATTTCATTATAAAACACGTGTACTGGCCGTACCGTATCTAAGATATCAACTTTGCCCCATCCATCGTCATTAATACCTAATCATCCAATAATCTTTGAACTTTCTATTACAGATAACAAGGCTCGAGCCAAAACTCGGGTTCTCCTCGTTCAAGTTTATACCACAAACGGGCGACGAGGCCATAGTGGCCTTAAAGACTACAGAGTTCGAGGGTAAAACCTCTACGTATATATCTGCATTTACTACTGACGGAACTGTGTTATTGTCTGATACCCTCGTAGAAAATCAAAAGTATGAGGGCCTTGAATTTATATGATAGTTTACTAGACAATTATAAATAGAATCGTAACTGTAAATATGTGAAATATACTATAAATTCGTTATGTTGTTGTTTTAATTTATGTGACCGTTCTGGTAATTAAGTTTTGAGAGAAGATTGTAATTTTTTTACAGAAATTTTCTTTCTTAGACCCCAAAGAGCTACCGTTCCCTTTCCTTGACGGTCAGAATTGCGGCTTGGGTCGATTGAAGTCTGTGATGCACTATATCGACAACCACCGCTGCGAAAGAAATCACAAACAGCGTGACCATACGACACCTCAACATTACTCTGTTGTAACCTGGAGACGCAGATAAACACTAAACTAAAATGTAGGCCATTCCAACTTCGGTACGGTATTAGCTGGAAGCAGTAGTAAGGAGTGAAAGCCTTGCCGCTTTCGTTGCTTAAAATGCACTACGAGGCCAACAGGCGGCCGCAGGTTGGCATTAGTTGAGAGCTCTGTTTCCGCATTTAGACTAAAAAACGGTCCATTATGCATTCAGATATGGCTGGCTAGTTGAGCTAGCCTAGCTCCTTCCAGAAGCACAGACCTGAGGCGTTCACATTCTTCTAGGAACAACCTAGCATCCGCAAGGATTCTTGGCCGTTATGTGGCCACTCCCTCGTACTCCAGGATAACATGGGCGACCATTTGCCTCGCGTTGAGACATCCTCTGTCTAGAGGGCTGTCTGTCGCACTAATGGTGAATAGATGCCGATTCAGTTTGGATTGAAACTTTACAATATTGTAAGGAGTAGGGACCCTATAAAGTTATATTTAAGCTAAAACTAAAATAAAAAAAAACGTAGGGGAGTGGGGGAGGATTGATACGATTTTCAAACCATGCCATTTTTAGGTGTTTTACTATTAATTAGTCTGAATGAAAAGTATTTCCTCGATAATATTCATTCTTTATTTAAAACCTAACGAGCTAATTTGGGTGAAATTGTAAAATGTACTAGTGTAAAAATGACCTCTGTATCAATGCTCCCCCTCCAAGGGGTGGATTGATACAGAGATTGGGTAGGAAAGAAACAGAGATAAATTAATCAGTATGTTTATTATTACGTTGGAAAACATATTATTATTATGCTAAACACAAAAACTCGCACTTATTCAATGTTAAAAGAGGAAAGATTCTCCTCAAAACTGTACGAATGAGATCGCCGTACGACCACACTTTTATCTTGTGGAGTAATAAGTTTTAACACGACGTCCGTTAACTTTGCATAAGCCATATCCAGCTCCGGAAACGTAAACATGATTCTCCCAAAGCCCTGACGTTTTCGCAAGTAAAACACTTCATACTCAGTCATTGAAGACTTGCTTAACACTCGTGGTAATGAACACATCTCCTTCGTCCTAATTTGATCAGCAAGAAATTATTAGTATTGATATCAAAAGCAGACAGCTTTTCCTTCTGTACTTCCTGAATAGACTCCAAATCAGACTCGCTGTCATTCATATCACTATCTGAATGTAGACTTATTACCTATGTCCTTTTCATTTTCTGAAGATGATTCTACTAGACGCTCATTTTTTGTAAGTCGTTTAGTTTTCTTCAAAAACATTTTAACTCGCTTCTTTCTTTATTCTTCTGCCACTAGTTCCAATCTTTCTTTCTCTGGCGCATCTGTGTAAATTCATGACTTTCCTTGCCTTCCTCTACCAGTTTGTTTTCGTACAGGCACCTTTTGGAACGGTCTAATAATTTCTGGTCAAAAAATACTCGTATCTCGGAACGGAACAAGTGATCCAGAGGCCGTAACTAGAAGGTTTGTTTTTCAGCGGATTCTACAGTGGATGTGACTCAAAAATTTCTGGTGCTTCTGGTATGTCAGTGTCCAAAATAGTTGTTTTTCCAGGGGGTTCTGCAGAACCCCCTGGAAAAGGTATAGACTGACGCAGTTGTGATCCCAAAGATTCTGGTGCTAGTGATGGTATGGTAGTGTTCTAAGTGGTGGTTTCTTCAGCGGAGTCTGTAGAAACCGTCGGGAGTAAAGAGGATGAGCTTGTGGCACACCAATCGTAGTGATGGCAGAGGTTTCGGAACGATAAAAAAAACTAACCTAAAACGGCCAAATACCAGACTTGCTGAACCTGCTGGTGATATTTCTCATCGAAAATGCTTCAAAGTAAGCTATTTTGATTCAAACCGGAAGATCATAGATTGAGGTTGCGTCCTGGATGGTTTAGGTGCCAGTTATTAAACACCACGAACAACTTTGATTCGAAAGGTCCGAATGTTGATATGTTTAGAGGCTGCAATTGATGCAATGTATGTGGTGGAAACGATAATATAATAGAACAATACCGTTTTCTTTGCAAAAAACGAACAGCGTCGATTGAAGTAGGTATGTGATTTATGATTGTCGAAAAGCAGAATTGGTTGCTCGCGAGAACAACCACTGTGCTTTTTTAAGTGTTCTAAAAATTTCAAAAATGCTTCGGATGTCATCCATCCACTTTTTGTTGCTAATCCAACAGAACCTTCAGGTGCGCCATTAAGAAAATGTTCTTTATAGTGAACTCTCGGGAATAAGAGCGCAGGAGCAATTCAAAAGCCAATAGCAGAAACAATTGCGCAAAATGTCCCTAGTTGTCCTCGTTCTGCTGATACTATTTGACCTACTTGCTTATGCCGCTTTTCTGCAAGAACTTTTTTTTTGCATAGTAGTTACACCGCTTTTATCTAAATTATAGATTTTTTCGGGAGTGAATGAAAATCTTTTGAAAACCGACTCATAATTATTAAAAAATTCTTCAACCGTATGCCTGTTGAATGCCGAAGCTCTTGCGGCGCTGGTATTCTCAGGTTTTCTGAAACTTATGCTTGGATGGCGTTCTAAATCCCTTTAACCATTCAATGCCAGCGAGTTTATCTTCATTCCATTTTTCTCGATACTTATAATGCGGTAGAATGCAAGCGTAGTCGTACGCCAGTTTTCTTACTGCGTTCAAAGTCAGCCCATACTGTATTTCACTGCTTTTTTATATATATTTCTCCAATTCTTTCTCTTCATCTATTGCAAAAAATGATTATTTGTAAACTTATTTTTAAAAGTTCGTTCTGTACCACTTGGTAATCCATTTTCTTTCTTTTCCTTTTCTAGTCTATGTTGCAGTGTTCCAGGTTTAACATCATATTTTTCTGCAAACTTTCTTATTGATAATTCTTTACTAAGAACACCTTCTATGGAAAACTTCATATTTTCTTCGGATACATCGGGCCGGATTTTTTACAAAAACGCGGAATATTAGGTGCTTGTGCTGAAAAAAAAAGCAAAATGTAGTGTTATATTTATCGTATCAAGGCACGTAGCAGGGGGTGACTTGATACATTGTATCAGTCCACCCCTCGGTTATCTGTATCAATGCTCCCCACAAACAACATAAGCAGTAGATAACTATTTATCTTATCTAATACCCATACTAGTGTTAATGTTAATCTAGGGCTCAATCCGAAAAAGAAATCATCTCAAAGCTGTAAATAACAGTTCTAGACCCACCAGAGTGACACTAGACAGAGAAGTAATTCCAATAGTTAATTTTTTGTCGACTAGAACAGTTGGCGAAACGACGAATGGTGAAAAGAAACGACATTTTGTCAGATATCTAAGTAACGTATGTTATCGCGGTTATCCTATTTAATGTTCAATTTAAAAAGTGCGTAATTATTATTACAAAACTGAATTTTCTCTTTACCTTGTCTATAGATAGGTAAATACAGAAATGGTCCTCCTATATACTTATACCGTCGTAAGTAGGTACCTACCTTAACCGTACATAGCGCTACTGATGAAGAATATTGATTATCATTTAATATTCACTTATAATTTAACACTTTCCCTGCTACCCTTAGTATGTAAGAAATACATTTAGACTGCTCCCTAACGTATGTAAGTTGTTTTTACAGTACTGGAATACTGGGAATGGTAGCCAGTGCTGCAGACGTATACAATGTGTGTTTAGAGCTAAAACCACGAGAGTGCTTATAATACACGACTGTTGCGTGCGTTACTTTTGTGCGGTTACACACACGTTTGTGTAACCTACGACCGTGCTAATACGCAACTGTTGTGTACGTTTCAGCAGTGCGACTAACACGACGAATATGCTGTAATACACAACTGTTGTGTGTGATATAGCCGTGAGGCTAAAACACATATTTGTATAAGCGGATAGCCTTAATGGAAGAGCTACCTATAACCGTTGCAGAATCGGAAACGATATATAATTTACATTATATAATGAACATTTTATTGCGGTAGCTCCATATTTTAAAAAATGTTCGTAACATTTATATCCGCCGGTAAGTACCTACATAAATATAAGTTAGTTTTTCGCTTCAATGATTTCACTTCAAAGATAGGTAAGTAGGTACGTTATAATTGACATGAGTTTAGTATGGGCTTGACAATTTATGACAATATATAACTAGCCGTCTAATAAAGTATACAACAATTAACAAGTACACATTTAACGGATTTATCGATATAGGTATATATATATATACTAAAATATGAAAAATATTTAAATTAGGAATATTTATTCGCGTAGCCTCAAACTGAAACTAAATGTTATTCTTAGTTACAGTACCATTGCTTAGTCAGGGAGCGTAGGTTCTCTAGATCTTATTGAAAACAAGCAAATAATTTAAAGCAAAACAACTGCATTGTGACGATATATATTTTATTAAAATTTAAAATGGGTCCATACAGCCGCCATATTATATTTTTCCAAAAAATTATAGCTGGTCTCATTAGGGATGATGTAAGGATTCTAACGATACCACATACATCCTAATCTATTAAGGCATTTAGAAGTTATGGTGGTAAATTATTACTTTCTTTTTTGGCTGGTCGTGTAATTATAAGATTCGCAATAGAAGCAGCTCGAAAGAAAAAACAGAAATAGATTAAGTATTTATTTAGAACATAAAATATATTTTTAACCCACTATCAATGAAATAACAATAATATCAAAAAACACAAGTTTACTGATTTATCAGCTAAAATATTAGAGATTGTAAAACTTAGGAATACAATACACAACAATATAAGACGAGAGACATCTAAAGGTAACAAGTGAATATGTTTAAAGCGTAAATAATATTCGAATAAAAGTAACAACCGAATAACCACTACATTACAGTCATCTCCCACTCCCACTCGTTTCTGCTGACACTTCTAACTCTGCACATTAGTGTTATATGCTATATTTGAGCAAGTGTTAAATGCTAAATTTTTTGTAAGTTTGACATCCACAAATAAAGTTCTAACCTGCTCGTATTTGACTGACCGTCAAGCCACAATAATGCCTTAGTAAGTTGTCAATACTTATACAAGTTGTGCCAATATAGTTTTAAGATTTGCTCGTAAAAAAAAAGTTGCAACGAGACCAAGCCAGGTCTAAAAACTATTCTAAATGAAAGTTATTTTTAATAGCATTTAACAATTTTTTTTTTCATATTACACTAAATTAGCATGTCTAAATAGATACGTATAAGGTTTTATTACAGTTTTGTTTAGTATAGAAGGACACCCCCTTTCGTACAAAAACTAGGAACATTATACCAAAAATATTCTAGTCATTTACAAGTATACAAGTATTACGTGGACAGAAAATCTCATTTTAAGCCAATAGATCTGGTAACTTCTTCGAATACGGTCCAGGCCATCGCAGCCATCAGTGACCGACGTAACATACGAGGTACTGCACCTTTGAAATAGCCCTTTATGCCGTATTTCTGAAACAAGAAGACACCATATTAAGTATACTTAAAATTAGATACTTAATTTTATATATATATATATTTCTTAATTCTAACCAATTGAATTAAAAAAGAATGATTAGAATCGGTTCATAAATGGGGAAGATATCGCGTTTGGCGTAACATACACACACATAAAAAATAACTGAGAACCGCCTTTTTAAAGCCGGTTAAAATGAATCAAACTTAAACAATAGTTTACTAAACAAAAATAATTAAACTGTGGGTTTCAAAGAAATACTAAACATTGAGATTTAAAAAAATTATGGTACGTCCCAATTTTTCTAGAAATTTCCACGTTACATTTATAAAACATCGTTTGGAAAAAACCTTTTTCAAAATCCTTGAAGATTAGCTCTAATCTAATTTCCTATAGATGGCCTTTACACTCCATCGATTGTACTATCGACCCTGCCACTACAGCTTTCTGTCACATGTTATTTATAGAGATCGATTCGGATCGCCAACGTTTATGTAAATGTAAAATATGTATGTTAATTAATAATACCATTTATTGGCGAATCTTTATGTTATAACTTATAACTTCACTAACATTTTGATTTGGTTTTCAATTAGAATTACCAGTACGTGTAAGTCGCAATTGTAAATAGTCTTGTTACATTTGACCAGTTTAGTGCCTTTCCAATGACATAACATTATGACCTACTAGCAGCGCCCCGCGGTTTCACCCGCGTAAGTGCCGATCCCGTGGGAATATAGGGATAAAAAGTAGCCTATGCGTTAATCCAGGTCTCCAGCTATCGACATACCAAGTTTAATCGCAATCGGTTCAGTGGTTTTTGCATGAAAGAGTAACAAACATCCATCCATCCATCCAAACTTTCACATTTATTATATTAGTGGGATTTGTAAATATGACACGAAATAAAATATCCGCTTTCATAATGATGTAAAGGTGAAATATGTGGAAAGGTGTCCAAACATTTCACCTTTGGTCTTTATAAATAACTATTGAAATATACTATACACACATACCTATGTTTAATTATAAATAGGTATTATAAATCGATTGCACACGTTAATCTACAAAACAAACTTTTCGTGTGACAAACATAACTGTATATTATGACGTTTTCAAACAATTAGTGTCGCGGATTAAGGCGATTATTATGTTTATCATCAATCTTAAAATAGGCAAGATCTCGATTGGATTGATATCCGAGCCGTATAACACGTCTATCAGATTTGAATGATAAATTCGGTATTAACACGAACAAGAAAGATTTATAAAGAAAGTTACATAATACAGTAATACCTCGCTTAACGCGACCTCGGTTAGCGCGATTTCGTTATAACGCGGTTTTCAAAATTCGCGCTAATTTACCTCGCTTTACGCGAAACGCACTGATTGGTTCTTTAGCTCGTGCGGCATGATTGTTTAACCAATAGAAAGTCGTAGCTTTGTTGATGTTTACCAATGTTTACACATTTATTTTCTGCTTCTTTGTGGGTAATCGAAAACTACAGCTGTTTTTTTATATCTAACCTAACTTTTTCACACATTTTGTCATTCATACTTTCTGAGTACGGTTTGTAATTGTGCAGTTGTGTTGTGGAGCTGTTAATTGAAATATTATATTCGTTTGCATACATTTTACGTAAAATGTCGTCGCCGGCTAGAAAAAAGGAACGTAAAAGTTTAAGTTTGGAGATGAAGGTAAAAGTTTTAAGAAAGATGGAGAACAGAGGTAAAGCTACAGAAGACGTTAGACCATTATTTCTCCAAAAATTTAGATGTCATTATTTTTTTAAAAGCTTTTAAGTCAATAAAAGTAGGTTTGTAATAAATTTTGCTTGTTATTTTTTCAACCTCGTTTTACGCGAATTTCGCTTAGCGCGATTTTGTCCGGAACGCATCCCTCGCGTTAAGCGAGGTATTACTGTAATTATCCACATTCATAAAAATTACTGTGAGATCTCTCATTGCCGACGATCTCATAGGATTGGTGAATGCCATTATTTTATGAATATAGGCTATTTTTAACACAGAAACCATATTTGAAATTGATAAATTAAACGTTCGAATCGACTGACACAGTTAATATTTCGTATAAATTCTTAACAATTAAATTATATGAATATCTAGATTTATCCGGATATGTCTATTTAAAAAAGAATGAAACAAAAAATATTTTTTTAAATCCATATTTTCAAGGGTAACTCAACAATTTTTTTGGTATATAGGTATATAACTATCCCAAAATATGAGCACATCTATTATGTAGGAACAAGAAGTAGATTATGATATTACTGTTTTCATATATAAGAACAAAGCTATTAGAAAATGTTTGTTCATGACAATAATCAGTTCACATAATATTCATTTCTAATCTGCCTCACGGTGATAACTTGAACAGGGAACTGTTTGAGTTATCGCCGTTAGGACCTTTAACTCGTAACACATGTATCTTAATGGACATTAATGTTATCTATATAAACATTAGTCCATGTCACCTAATTAACCAATATTAATCTATGTGTCGTCAATATGGCCCAGTCGACTGTTTTTTAAGGGTATTGACTTTTGATAAACATCTAGTGGCGTATTAATTTATACATAATTAAAATAATTACCTGGTGTACATATATGGCAGCATTAAAAGCGTTGGGAAACTTGTCAGGGTACAGTTGCATGTTAGTCTTGAGTACATCGGCCGGATTCGTGACCAGAGAAGCAGCTATACCAGCGATAATTCCGCAGCTAAAGTGTATCACGCTTGCCACACTTGGTGACTGCATCCATTCTATTGATAGAAAATATTTGGAAAATTATTTAAGTGTTGGGGGTAAACACATATTTGAAAAGGGGTAATCACATATTGCAAAAGGGTAATTCCATATTTTTTATAAATATGTCGATTATAATTTATTAGATTGAATTAAAATTAGGTATTTTTTATATAACATTTACGTTACATTAACTAATCCATTATACGCTTTTATCTTTATAACAAAATTTTCGTGTGACAAACAAACAGGTATATGACATTGATTACATTATCGCTGATTAGCGATGATAATTAAAAGGCAAATACTCAATTGAAAAATATGAAGATAATTTCAATCTTATCACAATATAAGTAGGCATGGCGTTATATTATTTTTATCAAATCTCTTTGAATATCGAATAGACTAGTAATAATATGTTTGTTTTGCGCCATTATTTTATCACAATTATCCGAGTAATTTTAATCAGTAGATAAAATATCAGTTGGAAAATATTAGGTAATTAGTTTAATGAACCGGTGAATCTCTATAATCCGACAAGTTAATAATAGTGTTGACTACAAGAAATATGCGGATAGGCTCGTTTTGATGTTATCGATATGTTGGTAGAATGAGTTTGCAATTGAATATGATATTATTACATATTGATATGATATTATTTAGAAGAAGACCTATTTTTACGTATTTAAAATTTTAATATAAACGAATAAAAATACTCTTCATATAACTAAGTAGGTACTATTTTACTAGTAACTAAAATAAAACAGTTTTAGAAGCTATGTTGAAAATACAAATAAAACGCATTTAAAGTCAACGTTTAGCGTAAATTAACTTTAAATTAATGATTTGATTGGTAATAAAATAGAATTAGATTAGTGCAGCGCCTGACATCGACACGTAAAGTTCGAAACTAGTCGGCCAACCTCGACATACACACGTGAGTAAAACCGTATATTGTTAATAAATATCAAAGAATTTTTAGTTACTGCAATAATAAAACTAAAACGTCCTAAGAAGAAGGACATTGATGATAGTTGAACGATATGCAATGTGTGTATCCGTCATAGCAAAAGTTTAAACTACTTTACTAGTTAAATACTAAATTAAAATTACTAAGGGATATATTGAGCTCAATTCAATAAAAATAATAAATGGTATGTAAGAAAGTGGTAGGTAAAACACAAACGCAGACCATATACTTATTAGTAGTATAAAAATAATAAAACAGAAACTAACCTTTAGGTATAGATTGCTTCGATTGAGTATAGAACATTAAATACAGGCCAGAAAAAGGCGCGTCTCTTGCTAGTGTTGGTCCCAGCCCACAAGATAAACCCCTCCAACCTTCAGCTCTGTAAATAGCTTTTAAGGCACCACCCAAGCTGTTGTACTTGTATACTCCAGACTCATATCTAAAAAAAAAAAAATATTGCTTTATGATCTTAAAGGTTTTTTGGAAACTAGAATGGTTAAAGTAATTCCAGATTCTATTTTTAAGCCGTCACGTAAAAAGGAGGGGTGTTATAAGTTTAACTAAGTAGGGTATGTACCATCGGCCAAGTATATCGTTTACCACCCTACGGTTGCAAATCATTTGACATCATAAAACAACAAGGTTGATTTTTCCGTGCAATAATATTCTGACCGTTCATTGTTAGAGATAGGTTCAACCTTATCGCTATTCTGATTAAACAGAAACTTTTGTCAGAACTGGTAGACTAGCTCTTCAACTGATGAACCGAATTTGGTTTAGTTTTTTTTTAAGTTGATCGATGGAACTGTTCGAATATGCTAGCTTTTTCTTATCATTGCAAGGATTTTCGGTATATGTTTGAATTTGGAATACTATTGAATTAAATCAATTATCATGTTCAGCAATTAAATATACGTTCCAGTACCTTCCACGATTCTTAAAATATATTTTCTTTTGAATATAAATGTTTGACATATACCCATTCGATTTAACATTCCATTAATTTACATTTCAAATTAATACTTCATTGTGTAAGAACCGGTATAGTCATACTGCGTTGTAACCTACTCTAATAGCTATTGTTATATGGCTTAAATAAATCAACCCCATTTTATAATGCAAAAAAAACAATCACTTAGATTACGTAGTTTTCCAAATGTATTGTATAATTAATTAGCTAAGGCAGATACTTGGATAAACACATACCTACGATAAGCCAAGCCTACCAGCAGTTATCAACATAATCAAGGTATGAAGACAATAAGGTAGGTACCTACTAGAAAGCTGATAAGTGATAACACAAAACTTTACTTGTTGCCATTGGATTACCTACAATTCATGTCTACCATAAGGAGAAACCTGTAGGACACGACAAACTATTCTGTAAATGTACTTCACCCATGGGTGAAGTACATTTATGTACAACCATGGGTAGTCTTTTTAAATTCGCCATCCACGTGGCACAATTATAATTTTCAAACGAAAAAATAGAGAGACAGTATGTGCCAACAACAAAAGGCAAATATTTAAAATAATGAAAAACGAAATGATTTAGAAGTTTGGCTTTTTTCTTGTTTCTCTATTCGGCTACACAGGACCCTTTTTGTATTAAGATTCAATTTCATGAAATTAAACAATTTCTTTAACACCTTTCTACTTTTGCCTAACTGTATTCTGACGACCCTGATCAGGAAATCTCCTACAACATGTCTTTGTCAAATTCTTGGTTAACATTAAGATATTTAGGTCATTACCTAATAAGATACTACTTACCTAGTTTTGATCACAGTAATAGGTATCAAGACAACGCCACTCATCGATCTAGCTACTACTCCAAGCGTCATTGCTTCAAACGCTCCTAAGTCACCCGTGGTCTTGCCTGTCTTGGCTTTAAGCCAATGAAGCGAAGAGAAGTAAATTCCTACGCCAGGAACGCACCGCGCGATGGAAGGCACCATGCCTCGCCATAATCCAACGATGTGGTCTTGACGAACTATGTTCGAAAATATCGCCATCATGCCGGGTTGAATTCGGCTGCTGTAAATACAGAACAAGAATGATTAAGAGCAAGCACAGTTAAAAACATTGTTTTGATGTCTCTAATAGTAAGAAACTATACAGGTGGTCAGAGAAACTCGGGGAACTAACGAAAAAACATTGAGAAAGATCGTTACTATATATTTCATTATTAAAATGTACTGATTACATTCTATAAAATAAAACATTTTATCAGTCAATGTTGTAGACTAATGAGTAGGTATTTAAAGATAGCAAAAACGGCATAAGTATAAACAAATAAAAAGTCGTTAATTACTTGTAGTAACAAGATAACTTTCATAAATGTTACATAATTAAGTTTGACGAGTAGGGTGTTAGGTCAGTTACCTGAACAATATAAAAATTTGGTGATATTTCATCATTTAATTAGATACTTACTTGACCGCCGCCGCAACAACATGTTGGCTAGAGTTCTGCAGCCGAGTCTTCACCAAGTCCAAGGGCTGGAATAGTATAGTACTGAAGGTCCCAGAGAATGAGCCGGCAAGGAACGCCTTCAGCACCGGGTGGTACTGCAAAAAAAAAATATTACTTGTAAGTACATAATTATATTAGTTTCGTGAAATCAAATCAAAAGATACCCTTTGACCCTTACACGAAACTTGAATGAGTTAACTTTAAGATAAGGAGACGAACACATTTCATCACTGTACTGTATTGCTGTTACTTACATTTGCCACAATATCCATTTTAGTTTATATATGGTTTAACCACTTCAATGAATTCCTGATAATTCCAGGTATAATCTTCGTCAGGTAATATCTTTTGGGTAAACTCCAAACTTGTAATATTCAAATTGAAACAGCCAATGACAGAAATAGCTTTTCCGCCGAAAGAGTTTCAGGTATAAACCTAAATCGTATCCGAGTAGTCCGAGTAATAGATAGGGTTGATTCGGAACATTAAAGCAATTGTCATTGTTTGCAGTAGCTCGTTCGAAAAATGCATGTATACTCGTGTCACAATTAATTTTAGAAAATAGCAGATCCTACAGGATATGCTTCCGAAGAGAGTCTGTTTCCCTCGAAAAGTTCACAATATTAAAAAACACTGAATTAGTTAAAAGGAGAAAGAAAACCACTGTTAGCGAATTTAGCCATTAGGACTGCGAAAACTGAACAAAAATTCGATCGCGAATATAACAAAAGGTTTTAAAGTTGGGTTAAGAAACGTTGGATAGCGCGCACACTGATAGCACGAACGAGTAGCGAGCAAGTTATGAGCCGAGGAATAATAATCGTTAATTTATATGCTTTGTTATCAGCGGTAGACGGGGGACGCAAGCACCGCGGGTGAGCAGGGTAAAAGGTCGTGATCGTTCATTCTGTAAGATAATAAGTATCCGTGCCTACTGACTAGGGGGTAACGGGTCCCTCTGATAGTGTAGGGTCATCACAGTGAAGGACAAAAACAAATCAATTTATCCTGGCAACAATATTTTTTTAAATATGTTATCATTTAATTAAACTAAAAGTTAAAAAAATAGGGCATGTCCACATGCAGAAAATGATAACATATCACAACATTAATGAAAATATGAAGAACTTACCGTGAGGAAATCACTTATCACAAAACTAAAATTGTTCACCATCACAGTTAAAAATCATATACTGAACTAACCGAAAGATAAACGGCGCCTATATTTATACAGCTGTACACGTTGCAAGAATTATATGTTATTACAATCGCTGTATCTATTTTTTTTTTTTTGCTCAAAATATAAAAGATGATTAATGCTGATTAGATTACCCAGAAGGGGTAAACATATGAGTATGTTTGTTTGATAACTCTGTGTTGATAACGCTTTTGAGCTATGGTGCTATGATTAATTATTTGTAATACGTACATGTATGTCAGTATGTAAACTAATTAATATATTAAAACATCACATCACTTGTTTGAAAAAGTATACTTATTAAGATAAAAAAAAATTTACCCGACTGCTGAAGGAGTGCAATGTTTTTCAAACGTTCGTTCTACCACAGTAAATTAAGCTTATATATTTACTGTGGTGCCTAACGCGTTTGACGGATTTCCACATACATACATATAAAATGTCATTAGATTCGTGTTAGTTGTGGGAGTGACATAGCGTCCACTTAACACGGCGGAAGTAATTTATATATCTATGTCATTCGATAGGAAAAAAACTGTGTGGTGTCGTGGGACACCAAATAGGAACGAACTTCCTTATTATAAAAATATTAATTTAAGTTCTATTCGAGATATAAAGAAAATTATTATTCAGGTATACATTTTTTATTATGATTTTTATCGATAAAAATCAAAAAAACTACTTTACAAAATTATCTTAACACCTTTATTTTATTTACAACGATTTATAAAAATATATTATAATAATAATAATAGTCATCACGTAGGCTATACATTAGAAACTGTATAGCCATCATACATAGACTATATATAAAAATCTTACGTTACGAACGTTTTTTGCCGGCTAGAGTAACGCTCCGCACACACACAAACGCCCCATTAGGAACTTCCAAAAACGCATCGTTTAACAAATTTAACACAACGTACGAAATAAACTTTAAACAGTACAAAAAAATAAGTTGTCGATTTTGTTAGAACTTTAGAGACACGACGACAGTAGGGTATTTTATTAATCGTTTTTCGACAGTATTTTTAACGCGGTCGGGTTTTTTGTTGTATTTAATTATTATCTTGTTTTTAATAAAATTAAAATGTATTTACCAACTCGTGTTTCTTTAATATGTATTTAGTCAATTATGTATAATTCGATACCTACATCAGATCTCAAAACGCGTACCTACTTATACCTATCACATGAAATTGAAAATTTTATATTACATTGGAGTCTGCAGGTTTCTACACTGATTGATTCCATGTAAATTCCTATTTTTCCTTTCCCTAAGCAGTGCAGGTAAATTAATACTAGTACTACTAATTAATTTAGTTAAATTAGTATTAATACTAGTAATTAAACCTTTGCAGTAAATTAACAAAAAAGATTTTTTAACTTTAATTCCATATAAATTATTACCCTGTCTAGGGCATAAATATGAAATCCTTAATTATTTAATTGGTTAGTTTTCTTTAAATAACTTTATTGAAGAAACAGCTCAGTATATTATAGTATTGTTTAGTAGCCCTCTTTGCATTACTTTTAAAGTTTCATATGAGAATTATGTCCATATTATCAGTCAATAATTTATAATTTTTAGGTGGGCATTCAGTTCAAGGCAATAGCTGTACATTAAATTCAGTAAAGGTAATGACCTAAATTTTTTTTTATTAGTCTTGGTTTAATAACTATTCTTGGGCATCTATACCTACAAGTTTCAGATTATGCATATATGTACCAGATATTGATGTGATGTGACCACTACACTACTTACTACTTCTGTTTATCATTACATCATAAAATTTTAAGATGTTTAATATAGCTCTGCTTAGAGCTGGTTTCAAAATAATTACAACTAACAAAATAATATATAGAAACAAAGTATTGGAGGTAATGAAAAAATAGAATCAAAGAAACTTTTTTTAAGTTATACTAATAGTTTATTATTACCAATCAAAAGATAATTAGGTAGGTAGGCAAATGGTTGACTGAAAAAGGATATTAGTTATGGTAGTTGCTCATTTGTTTTTGCTACAGGTAGAACTTCATAAGAGATATTTGGCTGAAAACTATAAGCAACATCATTGTCTGATCACAGGCACACATATTATAGGCACCGATAACGTTACAAACTAATGTTAACCATTAGCAGTATCAGCCATCATGCTCCTTTCCCAAAGGTATGTAGGGGAGAAATAAAATTTTATTAGTTAACTGCATGAAAATAAACCTAATATACCTAATACAATTATGTTGACAGGAATGATCGCAATCACATATTTAATAGGTTGACCTTTTGACCAGGTTGCACTGGCCATGGTTTACAAGTGGGGTTGACAGTAGTGCAATACCTATCAAATATGTGATCGCGTTAATTCCCGTCAACATATTTATAAGTAATATCATAGAATGCGAATGTTTAAAAGTTAAAAATAATGTAGGTTAGAGTTATGGGCATCCCTATGTTATTATTTTACAAACAAAGATGAGTTTGTTTAAGTACAGTCTGATAGTGAAATCATCATTAGCTTGAACAAAAATGAAAGGTCCGAGGTCATCAACCACCATTCACCTACATGAATAATTTCATACTTTGCTAAGATAGTTGCCAACTGAAGTATTTAAATTAGTTATCGCTCGTTTATCACCATTTATTCTTGGTAGGTAAGCAACATCTCATTTAAAATTTATAATCAACTGTTGATGAATAACTAAATAACTGAATCAACACTGTAATATATTTATATTTATCAATAACAATTGTGTAGGACTATTAAGAAAATAATGCTTGCAATTAGTGTGATATTGGTAATTATTGTCTTTTCTAACATCAATCAAAACCTTGGATAAGCTATAGTATTTTTAACTAAACTTTATAAAATGTAAGTACTCATAAGGTCTGCTATCAATTCATATCAGATATTTAGATCACATGCGTAATTTGTAATGTTCAAATTAACAAAAAACATATTTGCGTAGAAATTAAATAAACAGATAATAACAGTATTTGCGTTGTTACATTAGTTCGAATACAATCGGGGGATCGCGCCATTGATGATAAGGTTATAGAGGACGCATTATCGATGAGACAAACAACGCCGCAGGGGGCCACTTACGTCATTATCGGTAGAGTTCTTCAGGTCAGGCGGAGTGTCGATCGCCCATCCATTAGGAAATATGGTTTCAGATTGCGACATAATATGTATCAGTGTAAAATCCAAATATTACGTTCTAAATTTCCAACCATGTATAAGCATTTTGTACAACATTTTAACAACTTTAAGTATTTGGTTATTTAACATTAAATAACTGTTAATCTTAGATTATCTGCCGATAATTTGAGATAACATTCTACATGTTTACATTAAAATTATTAGAAAAACGAACTCATGTCATCCAAACTTACTTATTGTCATCATCAGCTGATTGCAGTTTTGGCCAATGAATATTCTCATCAGGGAGGGACATTTTTGACAGTTTGCACACGCCATCTCTTTGTTTGAACAGCTCTTTGGTTTAAACCTTCGAGTAGCCGATAGATGTCGCTACAAACTTATTAAATATAAAACTATTATATTTGTTTTTGTTTACACTAATATTGATTACAAAGATATCCATCCAACTGCCTACTTGCGACTAGGCTATACGTATTTAGATATCCTAAACGATACAATTTGAGAGTTACACAGGGCCTCGCCGCCCATATGTGCGAAGCATGCGGCGCACACAGGCGCCAGGGCAATAGAGGCGCCAATATGCCGAATGAAATGCGAACGCCAATATTGAAATTATTTTTTTTACCTAATAACATTCATCATAGTTGAATATCGATAAAAGTAAGTAGGTACAAGTCTCCAAAACAATATTTACGGCTGTGGTTTAAGTTGACCCGATGTTTACGTCTCGGGTTTTAGTTTACATTAATTATGACATGAGCTCAAATCAAAAGATGGCTGTCGCTATGTTGCTTATCGTCAGGTCAGTTCAGGAATTCAGTTACATTCATATTAGTATAGAAAGACATCATGTATAATTATTATTTTTATAATCAAACTGCAAACATTTACTCAAATATTCCTCAACATTATATTTTATTATAAACTTCACTAAATATATAGTTTTGAATCTTCATCATCCAACACAACCTATTTCAAAATATTAGGTCTTTATCTATGGAATTGCCGTTTTATATAAAAAAACACTTTTTTTCTATAT